>VCAZ01000107.1:920000-1122500 GCA_005784505.1 Bagarius yarrelli
CTTATCGTTCTATTGCTTCACACTGCTCACTTTAATGTATTCAACAAATAATTCACAGTTACTTACTAAATAACATGATAAAAACAGACTTAATGCGTTATGTCTATGCTGGTGGTGATTTTGCCAAGTAGGATGTGATCCTGGTTTATTAACCCCCCTTGTTAGTTCTGGATCAACAGTTTAATCAACCAATAATAACCATTTGATGTCATCAGTATGTGTTGATCAGAGACGAACTGATTCCGCGAATGAACCTGTTTTTTTTCTCTAGTCATTCAGTCACTGATGGAGTACAGGTTCTTTGCCACTGACTCTGACTTACTTACTCGCTTAATTTACAGATATGAATTAAACTAAACTCTTTTAGTTTTAGTAAGTGTTTAATGTTGCTTTATTTGTAAAGCTGCTTTGACAAAATCTCTATTGTTAAAATGCCCTATAGACATAACGGAGACTTGACTTGACTTGACCAAACCCACCCTAGTCCAAATGTAGCCCAATGTAATATTATGAACTTATAACACATACAATTATAATATAATATAACATAATATATATATATATAATATAATATAATATAATATACAGCTGTAATACATTCCATGCTGTACTGGACAATTGTATATAACATGTTGACATGTGTGTGCAGTTTAGTTAATGTGTGAACATTTCCCTCACCTTCAGGACCAAAATAGATGTGTGTGTGCAGTAAAATGGATTTTGGTGTGTGTGAATGAATAATTTCATAGATTTGAAGAAACTTCCTAGATTTTCAAAATGTGATTTAATGTTAATCCAGGAATCGTCAGTATCAGTAAATTGTTCCAGACTTTTTAGTCTCAGACAATCAGAGATTTTTCAGTATTTAATCAATTCACGGAAAAGATTTAAAAATGGATTGGGACAGAATTGATCGACACACACTGATGCCATCAGATGGTTATGATTGGTTTATTGAAATGTTAACACAGGATCACAGACTACTTGGCAAAACCATGACCACCAAAATTCTGTAAATGCCCTGCAGTCCAGCTGTATTGTTTTGGTTTTTTTTGGTTTAAACTGTTGCTCACATTTAGATGAACTGTTTATTTAACTGTTCTGGTTCGTTGTTTTCAAAGTTCAATTAGTTCAACCCAAAAATCCATGCACAGCATTTAACTTTTATTTCACCGAGAGTCGTTCTGGCTAATTTCCTCAACATGCTTTGGGGTAGTTTCGGTTCTGCTTTACTGAATGTAGCGAACAAATGAAATCATGCAGTAATCAGTTTTGCATGGCTCTACAGAGCACATTGCTTATATTGTTGTCTGTATCGATGTAATTTCCTTCTAAACTCTTTCCATATCAGTGCTTAGTCCTGAATACATGTGTCCATAATTACAGGAAGTGATGCGTTTGTCTACGTGGAAATTGGCCTGAATTAATATATATCCTCACTGATTGTTGACAATAGGAAGGTCTGCAATGTAAGAAAAACATTCAGTGTAATTATGACCAAGTGCAACAAGCACCTGTATAAGCACGTTCTCTCGGATTCTTTGTTTGGTTGTTAGTTCATGCACTTTATTTTAGTTGATTGTTGTATGATCTGCAGATGTTTTCCAGCAAAAAAGGAGTCTCTATATAGAAGCCTGCTCCATTTGGCCAACAGAAGTTTTTTCTTTTATATATATATATTAGTAAAACTAATTTGTAATGTGTTTAAATTTGATGTATTTCGATGTCTACTACTACTACTACTAATAATAGATATAACAAAAAATGATAATAATAATAATAATAATAATAATAATAATAATAATTTAGACTAGAATCAGTTGAATTGATATTAAAATAATTTCTTTTCCTTCACTTTGTTCTATACAAAAGCAATGATAGGATTTGATATATGAAGCAGATAGTAGAAGCATTTCAGTACTTTAAATACACACATTCCTGAGTGTTAGTACATACCTGAACTCAGGTTATTGCTTCATGTGTGTTTAAAACCTTCACAATAAGCCGCTAGGTGGATTGACTACTCAAAAATTTTCTGTGTGCATTTTTGTGTGTATGTGTGTTTTATGTACTGGCATCCCATCCAGGGTGTTTTCCCAGCTCACTCACTCTCATGATACAGTGCTTCAGATCCGCCCTGACAGAAATAAAGCTCTTACCAAAGACGGATGCATGAATGAATCTTTCTGTGTAGTTATTATTTACACTGAATCACTGATTCATGTTTATTCTTTGGCAAACGGATCTGGGCTTCATTTTAAGATGAAAAGAAATTAAAATGTTGTACTATTTTTATCAAGTTTATCTTTGCTAATTAAATTTATGGGTGAGCTGGTTTACATGACCTGCTGCTGCTGCTGGAAACAACATTAATCAAAATACATTATTATAATGAAGGTGCTTTTAAATGTGCATTAAAGGCGAATAAAAACGAGGCTCGGTGTTGCTGTCTATAGCAGTTGGTATGATAAGATAATGAATAGCTGAACGGGTCTTTGCCAAAATCAGCTGAGGAATGCAGGAGAGTGCACTATATATTTAACAATAAGTCAGATTAACCTTAAATGATGTAGCGGAGGTGGGCGAAAGTAAACGCATCATTAAAGATAGAGAGAGAGAGATAGAGAGAGAGAGCGAGAGAGAGAAACATTTACACACTCACACTCTATTAATTAAAGTTAACGAATAGTTTTGACTTTGTTGCATATCTACAGTATTAGTCGTTTGCATTTGACCCTGGAAATGATTGTTTATTTTAGCATAATGACGCTTTGGTATGTCTTTAATGTCCCAGTATGCGGTAATCCTCAGTTCTTAGCACTAATCGCACATGCCAGTGTTGTGTGTAATTTGTGAACATCACTTCTGCTTAGACTCTTTTTCGTCCTCATCAGTCACACAAAAGAAAAAAATCTCAGCCCAGACATCTTGAGTACCATTTGCTAATCAAGGCTAAAGTGGTAGCTTATATATAAAAAAACAGATAAAAAATGATACATGGAGCAGACCTCATTGAGGAGCATTACGCTGGGATTTATTACAGTACTTACAGACAGTAAGGAAGGGTTGTGACTCGGGGCAGGTGGAGGACAACCGTGCAGCCGAGAGAGAGAGAGAAAGAAAGAGAGAGAGAAAGAAAGAGAGAGAGACGGATGAGAATGGCTGGCATCATAGTTTTAGCTCCATTATACTAGCGGAGTGTTCTAGAACCATCTGTTCTTTACTCCCCAGGAGGCTGAGCCCATGTGCCAACCCATGTCTCTGTCCTTCTATCAACAGACACTGAAAATTATAACATTCAAAACAGACAATGCGTAAAATTCTGACAGTCTTAAACAAATCATTTCTTTTTACATTGTTTAATCAATATTCTACAAATGTGTGCTGATTAATGACTACAAAGTTAAAGCATTTCTGAATTAAGTGTAAAATCAGCATCTGGAACATCATCACGACATTGAGACTGTAGACTAACAGTGATTAAACTGAACGAGAGGAATAACTTTTATACACATTCACGGTCGCAGGAAGAGCGAAAGCTTCAATCTATTTTTGTCCTGATGAATATTTTCACAGCGGAGTGCATTAGGATTTTCTAAGAGAGATGCTGACAGAAAATCAAAGGTGCCAGAGTGCTGGTGGCCCATAATGGAGACTTAGCTCTACTTTACACACCTCAGGGATCGATGATCCACTAAACAATCAAGCTGCTCATAAGTGCTTGTTATGTTGCCTTGTAATGGGTCTTACAGCTTTTCATCATTTATTCAAGCAGGAAGAGTGACATGTCAGGAGAGACTCTTATTTCTGGGGTTGACTGTGTACGATTAACAATATTTTTTTTTTCTGGTACTTGCCGATACCGATACCTTATATTGGCATATTCTCTCATCTTTTTTTTTTTTTCTTTTTTTATTTAGAATACTCATGTTATGTACACATTTCTGTTCCTCTTGATATTTTTGCGGAAGAAAGTTTGCAGTCTTCCCTGCGTAGGTCGTTATTATTCATTCAAAAATACTTCCACACTGCTAAACTGGACATTCTGTCGCTGCTGGAGTCTCTGTGCATTAAAAATTTGGTCAGTGGCGTCAGGCGAAGTATCAGTCTGTAAAGTTCCAGGCTAAGTAGGATCCATCATGCAGGTAAAAGAGCAGAGAAGCGGTCATTGAACAAGCATAAGTCAGTACACAGTGAAAGCTAGAGGATACGGCAACCAAAACAGAATCACAAAGACGGAAATTGGAATCAAATACAGAGCATAAATCTGAAACTAGAATCGAGAACAGAAGTGGAACGTGTTATTGTTACATGTAGATGCGGCTAACAATACTTCCCAAAGAATGAGTGTAATGGTGCTGTTTAAGTAGCGTTGAACCGGAAGTAAATGAGAGTGTAAACAGTCAATATACAGATGAGGGTGTCCGCTGGTGGTCTGGAGTCAGGGTCTTTACACAGTCTTTGATATCGTACATGAGCTCAGTATCGGCTGTATCCATAGTAAGTTCTTGCTCTATTTTTACGTTTAAAATGATATTGAGAACTGAAATAATTGCTTGTTTAGCTGTGCAAAGTGGATACGTGCATAACTAAACCTGGACTATTGAACATGTTTGTGTTTATACCTGTAATGTCGATTACTAAATTTCAGAAAACTCATAATATTGACCTTAAAAATGCTATAGAGATCAATTTAATGTCCAAACAGTCTACAACAGTCTACAGGTTTATACAGTTATAACAGTTATATACGCAGATCTATCTACCTTAAAGGTCATTCAACTTTGCTTTTTTTTGTTTATTATACTTGTTTATAATGCAGATGTGACACTATGTTACAGCAATAATAGTGAATGTTATTAAGAGAATTTCAGGAAAACAGGATATAAAACACACAAACCTTTATATAGTGTAAACCTCAGTGAATCCTGATATATTCTGTTAATTTCCTGTTGATTGTATTGAGACTGATTGTTTACACTTGTGAATAGTCGTCTACTTATTTTACCTTGACAAATGGTTAACGTTGCAGAAACGTTGGTGGGGAACTGAAGTTAAGGTAGTTTTATTTGCGAGTGAGTGAGTGTGGTGGTGGTGATGGTGGTGTTTTTTTTTCAGAAGCTTTAATCAGGAGGATCCCCGCAGTCCGTTGTTTCCAATTCTGGCCTTGAGTTAATTATTGCCTTGTTTTGGTTTTATGTTTTGTTGCTCTTTTGTTTTAGTGTAATTGTGTTTAATTCTAATATTTTTGGATTTTGTTAAATAGCAAATGATTAACTTGTTATTTTCGGTTTCGTTTGAGACCAGCTGGGTCAGACACATGATAGTAAGGGTCTCCAATTCTCCATGCTGGGAATGTTAATAATGAGCTTTGTTTAATTTATGTTGGTTTGGTCATTAATTGTCCTGTTGATAATGTTTGTACAGCATTCATTTATTTATGATTTACTTTAATTATAGGCTTGTTTTGTTTCCTATATATTGTTGGCCTTGTTCAATATAATTCTTGTTAGCAAGAGTTTCACTTCCCCGAATGGCGTAGACGGATTGACGATCATTAAGGTTGCAGCAGATTTCTTGCTCTTGTTTGGTGCCACTCTGTAAATATTAATTATACTTCTTGGACTCCTGGGGTTCCATGAATACTAATATAAACACTGTGGATAGTCATCATAATGTAATTACTGTTGTATCCTAGACAGAAAGATTAACTTCATTAAGAAGGCAATAAAAATCTATTCAGTAGTTTAATAAAATATGTTTATATGTTTTAATGGGGAAAAAAACCCTTAATTAAAGGAATGGATGTGTTGGAGTTTTGCGGTGGTCTGGTGTTTGGGAGGAGAAAGTTCTGTAGATGATGTTATGACACACTTTAACACCTCTCACGTCTAGCAGACGGTGTGAACAGATTTCCACTGTCAGCTAGTTAAAAGCAACAAACTGAAGAAAGACTCACTGCTGTAGCCTGAGCGCATTTACTGCACAATCGCAGGCCGATGGTGGATCAAGTGTCGAATTCCCCAGATATCAATTAAAACACTCTTTACTTGTTAGATTGTTTTGTAAAACGGTGTTTATGAACAATCTTTTTTTTGAAATAGACTACCTTGGTATGTTACTCTACCACAAACATGTTCCATTTGACCCGCCTGCTCCTATTGGTATTCTACTGGTAGAAGGTTTCATTTCATTGTCTAAAATATTTAGCTTTTTCATTATATAGACAGAGGGATTGGGACACCTGTCTATAACATCTATATGTCTTTTTTTGATTATTCTATTGCAGATTTATTTCTGTATTAACCTACATGTGGGAATCTGGTGTTCCAGTTTATTCCTATGGTGTTTCTAAGGTGGGGTTTGGATCACGGTGCACCAACCTCAAAAATCCATGTCTTCATAAAGATCATAAGATTTATAAATCTTATGTGAGAGATGTGAGAGACCACAAAAATTAAAACAAAAGAAAATCCTAGATTTGAGTGATTTGTGATAAAGAAAGCAAATCAAACTTACTAACAGATTTTCAACCCAGTCAGGACTGGGAACACAGGAAATCACACAAAAATCTTAAGTAATAAACATGGCAGCTGTTATTGTAGGAGGACATTGTGATGATAGTGTTTGGGATGATTTAACAGTAAATTCACGGAGAAAAGGAAAAGATTTTGTTTGAAGTTTATTAAACTTTGTGTTGCTTTTTTATGAATGTGTTTATCTTTCCGTCTTCTGGTCAGCTTACTTTCTGACTGGACGTTGTTCAGTTTCACCTGCTAATCTTTAAATCGTCTAAATATTACTTGTCCTTGGGGTTCCCCACACAGATCAGGATTGCTGAACACGTTGAACATTTATGATTCGTGATCAAGGCCTCTTCGATCACAGGAAATATAAGAATCTTTAAAACCACCAATGGAATCAGAACATTTCCTTCAGAAGCGGAGGAATCGTCCCAAAACCAGCCTGAGGATATGTGTGTACCCATGTGTTGTTTTTTTAATGATCCTGCACTCCTGTATAATGTACAAGTATTTAAAGGACTTGGTGAGGATGTATGTAGATAAGATTAAACTGAATCAACAATTTCATGAAAAACCTGTTTCACTCCAATCCCTTTAATCTGGAAGGCAGTCTTAGAAGCAGACGAGACAGTTATGTTCTCGGACTCAACTTTGCCGGGTTCCTGCACAGATTTATAGGCACTTACAGACGTTCCTAAGTCAGCATTCATAAACACAACTTCAAAAGAAGTCGCAAGCTTTTACCAGGTAGGAATAATATCCTTCCGCTCATCCTCCCATCCTTATAAATGAACTCTGATGTGCGCTGAGTTTATAGACAATTTAATATATTGGAACTAACATAATTTTACCACCCGCATTAATATTTTATGGAACATTGTATATTATGACATTGAGTCCAACGTTTTCATGATGTACTCTTTATATCTTAAAGCGGTCTGTCTGCGTTTATGGCTGTCACTGCCAAGTTTGTGGAGACGCCTCATGTCAGAAAGTTATTGCAGGGCTTCATGTCACACCTTTGAGGATTTGTTGGACATGAAGGTTTTTTTCAGCAGATGTGTCCAAGCAACAAACAATGATACTGTGAGTGTTTGTGTGTGTGTGTGTGTGTGTGTGTGTGTGTGTGATGCCCTTTTTTTGAACCTTTCAAAAACTTGTTTACTATTTTGTCGATTTTCTTTTTATAGTTAAACACCTTTTTCTTTGAAAAGGTGTATAAAGTATACCCTTAAAGATGAAAATACATTCGTACATTTTAAAAGTACACCATATTCTATTGAAAAGATACAGAAATGCAAGGTGAAGAAGTTATAATGATGCTTTGAGGTCATTAATTCAGCAACAAGGTGACCAGTAAACAGTTTTTCTTTTCAGTTTAGTCTTCCAAAACAAGCCTCTTTTGTACTGTAAAGTTTTATTAGCGTTTGTGTGTGTGTGTGTGTGTGTGTGTGTGTGTTAAAATTAGAATACACTTGAAAGGAACAATTCTATGTAGAACTTCACATGTTTACATCCTGTGCTTTATGTATGGAATGATCCTTTATATGGGAACACTGTGAAGAGTTTATTAAAACATTCAGGGGTTCATCTCCTCCTCTCATTTTTCCTGTTTCTTCTTATTCTTTTATTTTTATACTCTTTTATACTCTATTCTCATTTTATTTTTAATATATGTAAAAAATGATAAGAATGAGTGATGAATAAATATTTATAGTTTTACAATTGAACATAATTTTACTACATATGTTATTCCTAAATATTATCCACTTAAACTTTATCTAAATGTAAATGAAATTGCTAAAAGTAATGGCACTAATTTCACCTTTTACATTCTATACATTTTAGATTTCTCAGTGTTTTAATAATAAAAGTCTTAAAAAAGTTTGTAGAACACCAATTAGCATAGACAATAAAACTAAACCGCCATTATAACCACTTTAACCACTATTTTGGTTTATTTTACTCGCTCTATTTTACTCTTTATTTTTACACACTCAGTTCTCGTTATTTGCTCAGTATGGACAACATCAACTACAACAAAAAGACACTGGTCTCTACTGGTCTATTTTATTCCCCCAGTGCTGTTTTAACGCAGCACTAAAAAAACATCTGCACTTTACAAGGGCACTTTATTCACTTCATTCATACGATTCTTATACATTTATTTGTACTAACTGCCACCTTATTATTACATATTTGCCCGGTACTGCCTCTCATATCTGCCTTATTATTAATATAGCTTATTATAGTTTCCTTAAATATAGCCCTAAATATTTCTTTTTGATTTATCTTTAAAAACTTTAGGTTGTTTTATTTCTGTTGTTTCTTTCTTACAAACTAAAATAAACTAAATAAAGAGTTTATTTTAGTTTAGCTTTGAAGCTACTAAACATTATTTAGATGTAAATTAATACATTTGTCAAAAAAAGGTCCTCGTAAAGATAGAAAGACATATTTGTGTGTGTGTGTGTGTGTGTGTGTGTGTGTGTGTGTGTACCAAATACCTCTTTATCCACATGCTTTATATGTGAGCGTGTATCTCGATCCCAAAAAAGCCCACAGCTCCTGTCGGGGAATCTGTAGCAATCTGCCGTCTCTCTTGGGGGAAGTGAGACATGAGATTGATGTCTAGAAGGAGGAAATGACACCTTTAGCTGGCTTTGCCATTTGAAACCTTTTCAAACCCAAGTGATATCCTTCATTTTATCCTCACAGGAATTGGCTTGAAAGAGCCTCAAAGGCCAATAAACAGAATGAATTTTGAGCGTTTTATTTTCTACTGCCTTTGAAAAATGGCAAATTTCTTCTTAAATACTGAAACTGGGTTGTGTGAGCATCTGTTTCCCTGCTGCAACACAAAGGGTTATGAAGCCGGAGTTGCCTTGGGGATAACATAAGCACTTTTGAAGCAAAGTACCTGAGACTAAGTGTGAAATCAATACCTACAACAAACTGTCACTTTTGTCATTTGTCAGCTTGCAGATTCGTTTTTAGAGAAACAGAAACACTCTTTTTTTGCTGACGAGGAGGGAATGGATGACTTCAGAGAAGCTTTTCTTCTCGATAATCTACGGAGGTGTTTTTACTGACGGGTTTGCGGCACATCTGTCCTGCACAACCGATAGTACACGTGTATTTTTCCCTGTGCCATCAGGCCTCACCTTCTGCCACTTTAGGTCATTATAAGGCACTTTGCCACACCACTTTACCCTAACAATCAGCTGCAATGATATAATATGACTTTACAGCCTGGGAACAAGATGTAAGAGAAAAATAACACACCCTGCACTCTTTCAGTCAGGACACCCTGTGCTTTTTTTTTTACACACTTATTTATCCTAAAAGAGGAAAGAGTGTAAGGAGGAGAGCGTCAGAGAAAAAGGGGGGAGGGGTGGAAGGGCCACCTCTACATTCCTCATTGAGCTGTAAACCCTTGAGCTGTGAAGTCCATTTGAGTCCACACCAGGAGTTGTGAGGCCCTAATTGTCTCTAATTGATAGGGAGGTGTGGAGGTCTATTCTGCAAGCGCAGGCTCGGAGGGATGGAGCGAGTGAACGAGAGGGAAGGATTAAGAGTGTGAAGGAGGATGGGTGAGAGCGGTTGCAGGCCTCAGTAGTAATGACTCATTAAGTTTTCCTGGTTTTGTGCGGCTCGGCTCATTATAGCCTATAGAGACTAGAGAACAAAGCGAACTGGAGGTAGGAGGTGAAGTTAAATAGTTGAAGCTCAACAGTGGAGTACAAAGCAAGGACAAAAAGCTGAATGGGACTTAGAACAGATGCAATAAAGGTGGCAGATGCTACTTTGCACTTATTTGTGTGAAGAAAATGATTTCAGATGGTGGCTGCTTTCTCATTTATGTGGTGATAAAATAATGGTGTGTGTGGGGTGGGGGGGCTGCAGTGAGTCTAACTAATATTTAATGACTGTATAATCTACACTAAAGATAATAAAATATTACAGCTTCCGTTCGTGAATTTATGTAGGAGAATATTTACAATTCAATTAATGATGAATTGGCTGATTTTTTAGTGTTTGGACAGCAACAACTTCTCCAGATTATAGAAACATATATCAAAACCGGCAAGCTTCTATTGTTGGGCCCTTTAGCAAGGCCCCTAAAGCTCTCTGCTCAAGAGGTTTCGTCTCATGGGAATATGCAAACAAAAGAATTTTACTGTACTGTAATATATTTGTGACAAATAAAGGCATGTTCTTATTTATGTACTGTTATTGTGTTATTGTACAGTGTTACCATTAAATTGATATTAATTATATTCATTTCTTAATTTGTAGGTACAAGTATTCAGATTTAACGATCCTAAAAATGATTGAAACTTTATTATAGTGCAAAATTTTATCTGTGAGAAAATTTGCTTCAATTAAAGCTGATTTCTTACCCTAGCCTCCAAATAGCCCAACACCTACCACCACCCACCCAACTCAGCCCGTGCTTTATTCTATGAGGTGGTAGCTCAGTAGTTTAGACTGCTTGTGGGTTCGAATCCCAGCACCATAAAGTTACCACTGTTGGGCTCCTGGTTAAGACCCTTAACCCTTATGCTAAGTCGCTCTGTATAAGGATGTCTGCCAAATGCCGTAAATGTATATAACACGCAGACATAGTGCTTTAAGATGTACTGTACAGTGTTATAAGGCATACGGAATGTGTGTGTGTGTGTGTGTGTGTGTGGTACCTGTTTCAGCAATCTCTTTTTTATCTGATCTAATTTAATCTAAATTTCAAAATATTCTCACCTTAATTTTAATTAAAGTCTGGATTCAAGTTAATTAAATTAGATTTAGTAAAATCTTAAATAAATCACTTCTAGTCTAGTCTAAACCTCAAGCGTAGCAGAAAAAAATTGGTCTAAACCTTGGAACTAATCTAATGCAATATAACCCACATTTATTTTGACTGAATTCTTGCTAATCAAATTAAATTAAATCTAATGTACATCTAATCTAAACCTAATCCAATCAAATCTTATCTTAAATAAATCCCATTGTCTAATCTCATCTAGTCTAACGTAGTGTAATGTGAACGGTATTCGTTTGAATATAACTCTGAATCTGATGTAATCTTTAGAAATTCTGCTTAACTGCTGTTATTTTTTATTTCCCGGTCTGTATTTATGTTATTATTAGTAATGACACATGACAGTATCAGCTGTATTATTCCATGTTGAAGGTATACAGTGTGTGTTGCCTCTAACACCCCCAGCATTTTTCCTGGAAATGTAAGAGTCACTAAACATATCATTTGCAACCCTGTATCCCTTTTCCTCCATTTCATCTTTTTGATGGAATAAAATTGTAGTCAGACACACCCCCTGGCCTCTCCCTTAGCTTTCAGTCAGAAGAGGGACGGAGTAAGTGAACGAGTGTAAGGTGTGGAGAGAGAGAGAGATGGAATGGCCCTGGCTCGGCTGATCCATAACCGTCATTGGCTGTTACATACATTTTAGGATCCATTCGGGCTCTGGAGATAATCGAGCTGGCCGACAGTTTCCCCCCCGCAGCCCAGAGGATTTATGATAGCACTGTCAAGAAAATGAGCCGGAATGACACAGTAGCTGACTTTAGCTGCAAATAATGTGATAGGCCGTACAGTGGTTGTGCAGCAGCTGCTGTCATCGCAGGTAATAGGCTATAAAGAAGGCTGATAGCAATACCTGTCATTGCTTAATGGCTGACTTCACTGAAGAGCTTTTGTGGCCTTTAACATGGAGATAATAGAAGATACAACAAATTTTACAGCTTCCCGCCTTGAATTCATAATTTATCGGCAGGCAGCAACTGCACAACAAGGACAACAGCAGCTTGGCTTGGTGTTGGGGAAGGAGTTGGATGGGTCACTCTGACAGCAGAACGGATGAGTTGCTGGGCAGAAAATGATAGAGATTCTTGTTCACAATTGCTCTTCAAGAACACGGATGACAGCAGGAGCAAATAGAAACCTCAGCACTTTTTTTCCCTCATGATTCGTTCTTACCCTGAAAGTCATTTAGGGAAGGTGAATTTCAGATTCACAAAAAATACTTTACATTAAAATGTGGAGTGTGGCTTTCAGTGAATTTTATACTTGTATACGTGTTTCAAGGTAAATTTAATCGATTCAAATCTAATTAAGGATGAACCGATATAAAAAAAACGCTCTCGAGTTATCGCTTGCCATTTTCGCTGGTCTTTAAAGGGTTTCGCTGCAGGGGTGATTAAGGACCAAAGTTTGCAGTCTGCTACGGGGTTGTCATCATAAAAAGAACGTGGAAATACGTTAACTGGTATCAATTTTTGGCATCAAGGTGTTTTTACAAGTACATAGGGTTAGTAAGCTTGAGATAGTTATCGGTCCCGATATTAAACCAGTATTGGTATCAGTGTGTCCCCAAATCCCTAATGCACTGATACAATATCGGTCCTGATATTAAACCAGTATCGGTATCGTTGCGTTCCTAAATCTCTAATGCACTGATACAGTATCAGACCCGATTTTAAACCAGTATCAGTGCACTTCTAAATCTCTAATGCACTGATACAGTATCGGACCCGATATTAAACCAGTATCAGTGCACTTCTAAATCTCTAATGCACTAATACAGTATCGGTCCCGATATTAAAGCAGTATCGGTGCACTCCTAAATCTCTAATGCACTGATACAGTATCGGTCCCAATATTAAAGCAGTATCGGTGTGTCCCTAAATCCTTAATGCACTGATACAGTATCGGTCCTGATATTAAACCAGTATCAGTATCGGTGCATTCCTAAATCTCTAATGCACTGATACAGTATCGGTCCCGATATTAAAGCAGTATCGGTGCACTCCTAAATCTCTAATGCATTGATACAGTATTGATCCCGATTTTAAACCAGCATCAGTGCTTTCTCTAAATCTCTAATGCACTGATATAGTATCGGTCCTGATATTAAACCAGTATCGATATCAATGTGTCCCTAAATTCCTAATGCACCGATTCAGTTCCAGTCCTGATATTAGACCAGTATTGGTGCGTCTCTAAATCCCTAATGCACTGATACAGTATCGGTCCTGATATTAAACCAGTATCAGCGCGTCCATAAATCCCAATCCAATTACCTTGTATCTAAACTAAATCATCTTTTGTTTAGTGTAATCTAATCCAGTCTAATCTAGTCTAATGTTATGTAGTCTAACACTGTTTTAACCTAATTCATTTTACTAAAAATGTTACCTTCTCTAGTCTAAACCAGTAAAGTGTAAACAACCTCTAATCTAATGAAATCTAATCCAACTCAAATCACTTTATTTAATGTTGTAGTTTTAATTTATAAAAAATAATTAATCTGATCCTTAAACACGTTTGTGTGTTTGAGTTTTGTTGCAATGTCAGAATGAACCCCAGGTTTTAATGTGTATCTGTGTTTAAAATGGTCACCACATGAAATGCAATTTTGTCTCTGATGTAAAACAGAAACCTTTTAACCTCTTCAAAATCCACACTTTTTATGTAATCCTGTGTGTGTGTGTGTGTGTAGGTTCATGTGTCCCTCTAAAACAGGGCAGACCCATATATAACCATCCTTCATTAAAAGTGCTAGCAGCCACAGTGTAGCTACATAAACACAAAGGTCTAGGCCATGCTCTCTTTCTCACCTCTCACTACAGGACTTCAAAGTAACTCCACACACATGGCTCTCTGATGAATGTTCCCATCTGCCCACCTGATGTATGTCTCTATCGCCCCCTGCCAACCAAGCCCCTAACATCCAACACCAGACCCACCCCCACCCCCCGGTCCCCTGTCTGCCGCAGCATATCCGCAACCTCTGCTGAGAGCAGCCATTTGTTAGCGGTTAGCACTAGCCTGCATCTGGAGCAACTAATGCCCCCTTTCTCCCTTCCCCCCATCCTAATTCTGCATGCAAACCTATCAATCCTTTTAACAGAACTCCCGGGCAAAGTCGTTGTGCCACATGTTACTAATGCTGCCTATTATTAACTCTATTAAATGTAACGTTGCGCAAGTAGATTTCCAAAAGTGGATGTTTTATATTAGAATCAAGAGTCAATTTATGAACAGGTTGGTTTTAGCGGTGAAGTGGTTAGTGTTGGGATAAGAGATGGGATTTAATTTCACTATCACAGATACGAATCACCAACAATCCATTAGGCTTTTATTTTAAAAAACATAATAGTTTTTGCACAGGACAATTGAATGGTTTTACCTGCAAGCTGCTTTCTTCTCTTTTCATTTCTTATTTGTGTTACACACTACTGTACACACACACAGCCATTCATTCATTCATTCATTCATTGTTTTATTAAATCGGCCCTAGCTTCTTGTTCTCAGCGGAATGTGAGCACTTCTTCAGTATAAACCAAATTGCCTTCAAAGTTGGCATGTGAAGAATTCTGAGATGTTTTCCTGCTCATCACAGCTGTAAAGAGTGATTATTAGCAGTGATTATTAGCAGTGTGTGTGTGTCAGATTAAGTGCAGGTTGTCTATTGAGTCTTAACAAACAGTCTGTAAAGAATTACCGTTCAGGAAACTGACTGCAGATCATCCAGAATAGTGAATTGAACAGATTAAAAACAGATAAACATTCTGCTCTTAGCTGGTTAAACTGAAACCTGGTGTGGTCTTCAACTCTCAACGACCATCTGCCCTAAATTTATGCATTCTGATCAGATTTTCTGTTGATCATAGTTGTAAAAATGGATTATTTGAGTTCCAATTGATTCAGACCCACCAATTGATTCAGACCCACCAATTGATTCAGACCCACCAATTGATTCAGACTTCCCAGTTGATTCAGACTTCCCAATTGATTTAGACTTCCTGTCAGCACCAATCTGGCACTAATGCCAGGTTACCGAGATAAAGTGGTTTTCTTACGTTCCATTGTTTGATGTGAGCATTGACGTGTATCTGTGAACTGCTTCCACATGATTATCTGACAATACTGTATAGAACCCTTATGTCCAGTGGATTAGTTACTATATACAGAGTGTGTGTCAGAATAGTCAGTTTAATTAAAAGTTTAGAAATAATAATAAAAAAAAAAAAAAGAAAAAGAAAACCTAGAATAGGTAAACAGTCACAGGTCATAGATTGACAATTAGTATATAATACGGGTGGGAATCTTTAGGCTCCTCATGATTCGAATCGATTCTGATTCTGAGATCTGCGATGCGATTCTGAATCGATTATGGATGCATCTTTTGTTTTAATACAGATTTTTTTTTCTTACTCTTTGACTATCATAACATCTGTATCTGTAACGATCCAAAAAAAATTATTTTTAAGATCTTTTATTAATAAAACAAATGAAAGTGATTTGACAAACAACAAAACAACAAAAAGTTACAAAGAATTAACTAATTAAACATTTCCTGTGGGAGCAGACAATTTATGCAGTTCAGCAGCAACGGCCATATTAAATGCGTTATTAATAACTAAAACTAAGGCTTTTTCCAAAATCAAATAATACTTAAGTATGTAGTACACTAAAGTAAGTACACACTTCCCGACCGTTAAACTATCTTCTTAAAGTTTGGTTATAGGAAGTTCTCCTGTACTCCATCAACTATTTTGATACTGACAGGTGACATTTGACATCATAGCAGCACAAATTTAAAGTTAGATAAAGTTAGATAATGTTAGATAAAACTTGGATAATGTTTAACGAGTGTACAAGGAACAATGATTTTTACTTTAAATAAAACACTTGAAAAGTGCCACCGCTTTACCTCTTTCTGCCACCTCCGCATCTGATGAGTCGTCTCTTCCTCGTTGGATGGTATCCGTCCGGGAGCAGGTCACTTTTCAAGTGCCTTAAATAAATACTTATATAAAAACATTATTCCTTGACATTAAATAGTCTGCGATTTCGGACAAAACCTAAATCTTTTTCAGTGAGCTGTTGTTCCTCTGCTGCCATTACTCTACCTCTACTCATACCTCAACAACCCAGTGTGCTGACTCCTCAGAAGAGCACATTCTGCACAAGACTGATCTCCTTTCTTTAAGCTTAATAATCAATCAATCAATCAATCATTACAATAGTAATTAAAGGTCTTTCATATAAATCACAACTTCAGTTTTTACAGTACAGTTTAATTACAAGTCACTTTTTGTATACATCTTTATTTATATTATTTATTCTTGGTACTGTTTTTTGCTACTTGTTTGTTTGTTTTGTAGTTTTTCTCCTTTATAATATATTTCCTCTTTATTTCTACCCTTCTGCTTTCATGAGTGCAATTTCATCAATGCAAAGAAATTTCCCCCTTAATCCTGAATTATACATCTGTTATCTGCACGTCACAGACACTAAACATGCTTTTAAACACACCTCACGCCAACATCACGTTATTAATTAACATTCAGAAATTTTGAATCGATTCAGAATCGTCCACGTTCCACACTATGATGCATCAAAGAATCTAATTTTTCCTCCACCTTTAGTATATGGTAGGTGATGCAAATGCACAAGAACGATCTGCCAATCAGAGTGAAGTCAGATCAAACATCAGGACACAAAAAACAAGCTGTGGCATAGAAGTGTGTAAACTGAAAACAGGTGAGTTGAGAAACAGAAATCAGGTGACTGTGAATGAGGAAGTGACTGTGTATTATGGGAAACTGGGTCTGGTTTGGCCTCAATACCTATTGGAAAATGTTTAAGTTCAAAGGTTTAAGGTGGTCTGACAGTGTGTCTCCCAAAGTTGATGAAACCTACAGCACTCAATTTAAGCCTCGGATTAAGAGGATGTCTCTTTATCTCTTTCTAACTCGATCAAGAACTCAAAAACTGTCATCGTGTAATAGTTGAGCGTTAAGTTTTCCCGAAAAATGTCCTTCCACACTGTTCCAACTGGATGTACTGTATGATGTCCAATGTGGAGGAAACCAATATGTGAAGCATTAAAACAACTGCAGTGTATGATTAAGTACAATAAGCACTTTTTATAGGTATTAAAATGTATATATATATATTTGCATAAGAAGTAAATATTTCTAAATAATAATTATAGTAAATAATAATACATGTTTTTTGAAAAAAGAACAAATTATTGGGAACAAGATTGCATTTTTTAGATAGAGTAATGAAGTGTGGCTTTAATAGCTTTGCTGAGATAATTGCAGTGTGAATATTCCTGTAAAACTGTGTTTATGTGGGGTTAAGAATAGCACAGGATAAACGATTTCCAGTGTGGAATGTGTTTCTTTTAAAGACAAATAATCAAATTCTACCCCAGATGTACCCATTATTTGTAGTGACATGTAAAACAAAGTTTAGATCAAAACATAATTCAAGAACCTTGCACCACATCAGAAATGTGCTTTCCTGCATGACAAAGTTCGAAAAATCTGTTTTCATTTTTTCCTGTAAACCATCGGAATTTGATTGGAGAGAATTTACTGTTACAGTAATTAAGTGTGGCTCCTCCGGTTAGCTGGACTTTGTCCTCTGCTGCATGCTGATGCTTTATCAGGCTGTGAGACATCACCTCTGAATTGCTTTGTCAATAAACTTGCTGGGCTTGACTTGACTTCGACATCTCATGCTGAGTGACGGGCAGGAGATGGCCGATAATTTAAAGAAATTGGAAGTGTGAAATCTTTAAGGGCCACTTCTTAGCGGTGCCAAATGCCAGGGTATCTCTCCATCAGCACGCTGCTCTCACAAGACCTGGCATTGTTAATGGTGGCCTGTCTGTCCGTCAAAACTCTGCTTCTGCAGGGATTTATCCCCTGTTTGCCTCCTTATCTCTGCTGGCTGGAGGAGGCCTGAAGGCAACAACAGGTTAAGTGTGTTTGTGTGTGTGTGTGTGTGTGTTTATATGTGTGTGCATGAAAGAAATTGGATTGAGAGGGAGCAGGCTACAATCTTCATTTCACTCTCACATTTCAGATTGCTTTTATATTCGGGATGTGGAGTTTTATCCCGGTGGTTATCCTGCGTCCTGTTCACTGCATCCTCATCCATGAGATCTCTGATTGCATAGAAAGCAAATGAAACTGAATCCTCGAATCTGACAGGATGATTAGTTCTATAACACTAATATGAGGTGTAACAGTTTTATGCAATTGCAATAGTTTCCACAGTAACAACTTTGTTGTGTAGATTTGTAGTGTGCCATTATAATCTAATATGTCTGATCTAAGATCCAATCCAATGTAGGACTGTGTAAAAAGAGATTAACATCAATGCATTAATTTCCTGAGGGAAATTTTCCATTTTCTAATGCCTCCACTGGTTAAGGTTTGTTTATAACTGTTATAATGTCTCACAGGGATCTGCTGGAGTTTAACCCAACTGTTATTGGATGAAAGGCATCACAGTCCATCACATACAGTCTATCACAAACAACCACACACACTCACTCCTATGGGCAATTTAGAATCACTAATCAGTCTAACATACATGTTCCTGGACTGTGGGAGGAAACCGAAGAAAACCGGAGTAAACCTATGCAAACACAAGGAGAACATGTAAACTCCACACAGAAAGACCCCTGCAGGGGAAACGAACCTGAATCCTTCTTTCTGTGAGGAAACAGTGCTAAATGATAATTAAATACAGACAAAAAATAGCATGAAATTTATTAATACATAAAAATACTAATTGTTAGCAAGTTGCTTTGGTATTAAATGTAATAAACTCTTTAAAAATGCAGCACAGTGGCTTGGTGGTTAGCACTGTTGCCTCACAGCAAAAAGGCCCCGGGTTCGATTCCCAGGCAGGGGTCTTTCTGTGTGAATTTGCATGTTTTTCCCGTGTTTGTGTGTGTGTTTACTCCGGGTTCTCCAGTTTCCTCTCACAGTCCAAAAACATGTATGTTAGATTAATTGCTGATTCTAAATTGCCCATAGGAGTGAGTGTGGCCCTATGATGTACTGGCAACCTTTCCAGCGTGTCCCCCTCCTGCCTTTAGCACTGCACTTAACCTGGGGTTATTGTTGTCATCAAAAGTGCAATATATTCTGTGTCATGCTGGAACATTTGAAAAAATAAGGAAATGCTCCAAAGAATCACATTATAGAAAACTGTGTGTTTTGGTAGGTTTACTCCGGTTTACTCCGGTTTCCTCCCACAGTCCAAAAACATGTATGTTAGATAGGTTAGTGATTCTAAATTGCCCATAGGAGTAAGTGTGGCCCTGTGACAGAGACTGGCGACCTGTCCTGCCTTTCGCCCATTCAGGGACAGTTGGGATAGACTCCAGCAGATTCAGGGCTTTATAAACACATAAGATGATTTGTTGTTTCTGGACTTAAGCGTACCTTTTTTCTGTAATTGTATATCTTTAAGTGACACAGTAAATGCTAATGATCGTCATTAGTGTTCTTTCTGTAACTTTAGCTGTGGTACTGAAAAGAAAGCATGCAGCGTTCTGCATAAAAACGCAGTAAAAATGCAGTAGGAAGAACACTGATGCTGCAATCAACCACACAGAACTGATCCAGAAAGTCTTCAAGCAAAATATCTGTAAAACATATAATTTAACCTTGATTACAAGTCGAAAGTATTTCTCAGCAGCAGGACATTTTACAATGATAGGAGATTTTATCATCTTTTCTGTGCTCAAAAGATTTCTGGAGCACATGACTAACTGGAGTGTTGGTGTGCGATGCTGTAAAGCTGCACTAAGCGAATTGAATAAGTGAAATATTGCATGATATTTTATTCTTTGTGAATTTACTGTAAAATACACTGACTGGCCAAAAGAAGCATTTGTCAGACAGCCTTATTGAGAGTGATTTAATTTAATTTTTCCTTTTTTTAAGAAGTTAAGAGATACAGCGGCAGTCGGATATTTTGGAAAATGCTAACTGTAATTCAGCAACGCCCACTGAACTCATAACTGCGCAGAGGTTAAATGCTACAGTACTAAAATACCAAAGATAATAAGAATCCCAAATTACACGCTGTCGCTGGAGTTAAACTAATTCATAAAGACACACAAACTACATAAACTATAAGTTACTGTCAAAATCCAATCACATCATATTCCAACCTGTCCAAAAGAAATACTGTAGCCATGACATCATCTTTCAGACCCTCTGTCTCCTGTAGTCGACTACAGAGTGAAAACACAACACCGGAGGAGATTAATTCAGGTTTTCGCTGTGTTTTGATCCAGACATTTTTTCTCGCTTAGTCTGGGTTGCCAAGTCAAAGCTGTATATTCCCCAAACTTTTTATTCTATTTATGCTGTCATTTTTTTAAATAATTAACCTATAACATGTTTCAAAACTAGTAAACTGATTATAATTTTGTACACCTGCCTAAGCCAATTTATATCCACACAATCAAATTTAAAACCGCAAAAATTGGGGTTAAACTTCCCAATCTGGCAACAATGGCTGTTCACGTATCATGTCTGCATGACAACGCAAAAAACCTGCTATAAAGTTCAGACAGAACATTTTCATTAGATACATTTTTTGATCCCTCACAATTTACAGAATATATAAATACATAAATTCATTTAGACGATTTATTTTAATGAATGATATCCAGCTGTGAAGACACTTTTAACCAGCAGAACAAAAACTTATCCAATAAGCTCCACCTTTTATTTCATTATAGTTTGCATTGTCATTGCTTTAGTAAGCAAGTTACATTATTATGTCCATGTATTTTTTATTTTTTTTTGCCCAAATTGGACCACTTCCTAAAGTCTTCTCCAGCTCAACTTATGGTCAGGACTGTGGAGGTTATTTCATGTGTGGAAAATTATGTCTCATGCTCCCTGAACCAGTACTTTACAATTTAAGCCTGATGAATCCCGTCATTGTCATTTTGGAAAAATCTGTTCTTTCAAGGAAGAAAAAGAAATGGATGATAAAACCTGGTCATTTAGTACATTCGGATAGTCAATTGACCTCATTTTATTGGCACATCACAATGCTGAACATCAGTCTGACCAACCGAAACAACCTGAGATTAAAACACCACCATCCCAGGCGTGTACTGTAGACATTATCATCCTCTGCCTCTCCTTTTACCCTAATGTGCCCATCACTGTGGGGTTAATCAGAATTCATCAAATCACAAAAGGTTTTTCTATTGCTTCCTAAACAGTCTGATTATTTATCGATTAGCCTCAGCGGGTTGGTTTAGGCTGCACAGCTGTTTAGTCCCAATTCTGGTAGTTTTTTTTACTGCTTGTTTGATTTCAACAATTAAACATAGTCATGTGTTCTACTGTGTTTTTTATGATTTGATTTGACTAAATATTCAAGTGATATTTTTGACAATTATTTATCTTTTTAACAAACCACGTCTTTTTTGGACATGATTGTCCATCGTTCTTCTTCTAGGTGTTTGATGCATTTCATAAACCCCTTTTTTACAAACAAAATTTAGCTTAAAGCCAATAATTTGACCCATAGAGCTCTTGAGAGAGATACTGGGGGAGGGGGAGAGAAAGATACTGGAGAGAAAAGAGAGAGAGAAAGACTGGAAAGGGAGAGAGAGATAGAGACAGAGAGAGATAAAAAGTCACATATATTTACGCGAGCCACATATGATCAAAAGTATATAGAGAAAGAAAAGAGAGAGAGAGAGAGAGAGAGAGAGAGAAATTTGTTGTATATAAAGAAATAATAATTTAAAATCATGTCAAAGAAATAATAATTTAAAATCATGTCAAAAATAAAGAACTGGATAAACTATTTTTCAGTAATGTCACACTTTACAGTTCCGTATCCAGTCAATGCCATGTGATGTTTCGTTTAGTTACTGGAAACGGAATTATATCCCAGGTAAAACAGTCTTCCAGGTAAATGGCGGTAAAGGAAAGTGCCCTGTATTTGCTCTTCCTGGAAAAAGCCAGTTTCCTCAAGCCAATCCTTCTGCTCAGACCTGCCATGTGACTGATGAGCTGCTCGGCACACACTACCACTTTACTTAGCCCTCACACTGTCTATCACCATGCCAACACCGTCCATCCATCTTCTGCCAGCCTCCATCTAGCATCCAGCGCATTCACTGCACACTGCAGCCGGTCCTCACTCGCTTCAGCTAATGATAACTGGAACCAAAGGATGTGGGGGAAACTAGGAGAAAACAAATAGAAGAAATGAGATGTGGGGGCTGTGGAGGGGAGACATCTGTTAATCCAAAGAAGCTTAGTGTATTCTGTTCGACTAGTGTGGAAATGTGTGTAAGAGAGAGAGAGAGAGAGAGAGAGAGAGAAAGAGAGAGAGAGAGAGAGAGAGAGAGAGAGAGAAAGAGTTTACTAGCATTATAGATTAGTTAGAGTTTATTTTTGATGTTTATTCATTTTTATTTTTATTGTCAATAGTGTATTTATCTCTATGTCTGTAATTTCTGTTCTCCTGTAGCCGCGCTTTGGCAATACAAATGTACATATTTGTCATGCTAATAAAGCAACCTTTGAATCTTGAATCTTGAGAGAGAGAGAGAGAGAGAGAGAGAGAGAGAGAGAGAGAGAGAGAGAGAGAGAGAAGGATAAACATAAAAGACAGCTAGAAAGATATAAAAAATAAGACTGTATAAGAGAAATATAGAAAGACTAAGAGAGAATAGTGAGAAAAAGAGAGAGAGGGGAGAGAGAGATACTGGGGAGTGAGCGACAGAGAGTGAGAGATATTGGGAGAAAAAGAGAGAAAGAAGAATTAAGAGAAAAGTTCCATATAGGATAAGAGATAGAAAGATCTAAAGACAGAGATTTAAAGAGTCACTATGTGTTAAACTGAGAGAATGAGAGTAAGAGAGAGAGAGAGAGAGAAAGAGAACAATTCAAGGATTGGTGGAGAGAAGCATTCACATAAATAATCTAATCACATAAACAGAGAGATATCAAACGAGAGGAAACAGTGAAACGATAAGAATGAAAGAGAGACAGTCGAATATAAAAAGGCGAGTGAGAGAGACAGAAGACAGAGAGAGAGAGAGAGAGAGAGAGAGGGACTGAAGGAAATATTTTATATTTAGCTCCAGCGATGTTTCAAACTCTCCGCTAGTCTTCACTGTCACAGGGAAGTGAGTTTCCAGGCCGACACATCCCAAGCTGTTCCAACACCCATCAGGATATTTAGTTTCCCATTCGCACTGACAGTAATGAAAAAAAAAATCCAGCTAGCGGAAGTGTTGGTATGTGAGAAACAATGGAAGTTTATTAAGAAACTTTTGTGGTATTTAATGATCCTTGTATGCAGTGGGGAAGAGACCACAGAGCGTTGTGCCACTGCCAAATACCCTAACTTAATTTCCCGCTCAATTGCTGTTTTATAGTGCATAGTACAGTGATACCAGCTAGTAATATGGAAAACAGATTGCGTGTGCAGTGGAGTGGAGCAGACTGTATCCAGGCTGTAGAGGACCTGCAGTCAGCGGTATGTGCCGGTGGGTTCCACTAAACCAACACCGCCTGGCAGTGCCGTCTTCCCTGACTGACAGCAGCTGGTATGGATGAACAGAGCGAAAGAGCTGCAGACTCCAAAGCAAGTGGCTGAGAAAGGTTGTGCCAGGAAAGATGACTTCAAACAGTAAAGAGTCGATTTCACTCTGGGGAAATAACTAATTGCCAGATGTCCCTGATTGTGTCACCATGTTACTTTTCTACACCGTTTAGTCTGTTTATCGAGGAAAAATCTGTGCTGCTGCACAAAAATAATGCTGAAAATGTCCTTATAAAAAGTAAGTCATTGATTAGTCAGATTAGTTATACGCTGATGATGTTGATGGACAAATGTGAATGGACAAGCAGAGACTCCGATCTGATGGTCTGGTGGCTAGGATTTCCCGCTCAGGGAAACTTACGATTTTGGGGAAGTGGTGGCTTCAGGAAGACCAGAAAGACCACTGTTGGGTCCTTAAGCAGGACTCTTAACCCTTCCTGCTCCAGGGGTGCTGTATCATAGCTGATTCTGTGCTCTGACCCCCAACTTACTAAAATAGGATATGCGAAGAAACTAATTTCTAACTAAATTCTATGTGACAAATAAATACATTCACATTTAAACCTGTGATAAACTTTACTGGTTTATAAAATTCTGTTAGGAAATAAAGGTTTTAGACAGCAAATTATCTCTAAACACTAGCAATGGGAAGTTCGGGTCATTTTACCGATTCGGACCTTTGAGTCTCGTTCAGCAAAATAAACAAATCTTTTTTTGAGTGATTTCATTTATTTTAACAAAATCTAATTAAAATGTTATGTGTTACTTTCCTAACACATCTACTACTGATCCAAACCTTAATCACACTACAACCAATACAAAATTATAATGCTATTAATTCATTCATTGTTTAGACAATCTTCAGACAATCATAGACTGTCTTCAGTCTATGATTAGCTCGACTCAGCTCTTATCTGACAAGTCTTCCAGTTCGAGTCGTTTGTGCATCATGTGACGCCTTATAAACTTAACCAACGCAGAGAAAACCGCATGCGCGACTGAACGAATCACTCTCATAGATGACTCGTTCTTCCCAAGTCACATTAAATATTCGTCCAAAATGAATCACTCAAGCACGAACCATCACTAATGGGCACAGACTCGGGTGTCACCCAGATGATGGCGGATTCCCCCTCGAGTCTGGTACTTCTCAGGGTTTTTCTTCTCATATTAACATTTACAGCATTTGGCAGACATCCATATTGGGCCTTGCTCAGGGGCCCAGCAGTGGTACTTGGTGGTGATAGGAATTAATCCTGAAACCGATCTTCCACCATTCATTTTCTCTTTTTTTATCAGTCTAAATATTCAGACACTGTTTTTTTTCTTAACTGCTCGTATTTAACATGAAACACGACAAAACTTTATTTCAATTTCAAGATTTCGGGTAACATTCCGCTCGTCTGTCACCTATTTGATGTTTCATTTTAAGGAAACTAATTAATTCATGTGTCAGTGTGGTGGCTTTCCTATAGGTCCACCTCCTGTCAGTATTAAAATGCTCCAGTCTGTCTTCTTTTCAGTTCTCCTGCACTCCTACACTATCCTCTCAGGAATGAGACACATATGCGCTGTGAAGCCACTCGAGAGAACATGTTTGAGCTAAGACAGGTTGTCAGCGCAGCCCACCTTCATACCACAGCCCATGGACACCGATTCAGATCCACTCCTTCTGAATGTACATAAAAAAAATTCTTGATTAGACTGGATAAAATTAGTGTCTGTCAATAACACAGTTTTTCCTAGAAATGAGGCCACAGTTTTCTCAGAGGTCACAACAGTTTCACCAGACAATATTGTGTATTTAGTTAATTCAGGTTTAGGAAATTATAGAAAATGAAATACAAATACAAGGTTGTCTAAAGGCAGCAATAAATGATATAAGGAATCTAATGGATATAATAAGGTACTGGGATATAAATTGTTGCATTTATGCTCATTTTTTTATGCTTTAGCTGAAAGTTGTTTGTGTGTGTGTGTGTGTGTGTGTGTGTGTAGTAAGCTTACATTTCCAAAAGCTATTCTAAGACTTACATGTAAATGAGTTCTGGGTAAAGAACATCCTGTTATTCTTTTATTGAGGATGTAATTAATTCATTTTACATTTATATATTTTATTTACATTTTATTTATACACTAACACATCAAATACAATCATGACTTTCAAGTGTTTTTTTCTTGTCAGAATTGCCCCTTTTCCTGCCACAGTGGCCTTGACTGTATATTTATTTACATCCTCCACAGGCAAAGAAGCTCCTTTTTCTACTTCTACCTCTACACTGACACCAGGACTAAAACAGAAAATCTGATCATCACGCAGGTCCTCAGGTCCGAATACTGACTGCCGGTTACATTTAGGATTGATTTTTAAGAACTGTTATAAATCACTCAAAGGCCTATAGGACCTGAATAGATTACAGATATACTCACTGAATATAAACCAATCAGATTGCTCAGATGTTAAGGATCAAGTCAGTCAACTCTAAGAATTCACACTAAACATGGAGAATCTGATTTTAGCTTTCACACAACCAGCAGTTACCAGAAGAGATCGGATGTGTTAAATCAGTCGCAACTTTCCTTACGTTTAATTGACTTTTATTCGTGATGACTGATGTCCTGTTGTCCGCCAGTGAAGTACTATAATAACCGTTCAATAAATGTGATTGCCAAAAACTACATAATACAGTATATAAAGACATGAAAGAAATGAAGTTGTCAAATTAAATTGTGTGTTTAAACATTTTCTTTTTGATAAATACATCCAGCCATGAAGCTTATCACTGGGATCGGTGCTGTATACGTTCCAAGACTTTTCCTATATCCGGTGTTCAGATCTTTAATGGAATGTGTGTAAGAGGAATACGGCGGTACGGTACTATTAAAAAAATCATAATCTTAAAGTTGCCATCGGCGAAGCTCCAGAGACAATCCCGAGCTCAGGTTACTGACTGTATGGAGACTGACATGTTCTGCCCTGTGTGTTTTCTTTGGGTTTCTGGTGTAAATATATATAGGGTGCATGACTGGCATCCTATCCATCCACCATGGCCCTGACCAGGATAAAGCGCTTTCTAAAGTTGGACTGTGTGTTACTACTGAAGTGTAAGATTAATCTCCTGGACAGGATCATGGAATTTTATATATGAGAGTGTTTTTCTGCTTTCTCGCTGCTCTTGTCTGGGGATTGGTGTTCCAAATGCCTCAAATTGTTAGTATTATTAATATTGTCTTTGGCAGTGAGCGATTCATGCCTTTTAAAATTTTTGATCCTGATGTCATGTTATTTCTCCAAGGATTTTACAGATGAACAGTCTTTCGGATGAAAGAGGGCCAGAAGCTGGACACAGTGTTCTCAGTCCCTGTCACCTTCTCCTGCTTTATTGTCCTTTGTGGTTATATTTGGAGATTAATAAATCATGTTTAACTATAATATTTGACAGATCCTCTCATAAAAACTACCAAATATAGATCAGAAATATGTTCTGGTGCTCTGAGGCGGGCATTGAGTTGTTTTATTTGGTTTTTCCGAATGGCTCAAAATTGCCTTTCATTTGATCTTGCGGTGTAAAATCGCAGCTATCACTTTGGAAAATCGTTTTGTAAATGTTTAAAATGAAAACATAAGTACTTTCAATGTTTGCCTGTCCATTTCCTCAGGCCAATGCCTGCCAAACTCCTTTAGCGCTACCCAATTCTCTTTAAAACAAATCACCCTCTTTAACACTTCCACACTGGTTCCCCTCACAGTACCGAGTTTCTACATCGTAGGCAATTCAAAAAATCAAGCAAGAGGTTCAAGTAAAAGGTTAACACTATGCACTGTTTTTCTTTTTCTCATATGTTGAACCACCCACTTAGCTTAAGGTCATGCGCTGAGGCGAATGCCGCCCAGAAGGGGCTGCCCACAAACTTGCGCTCCCCATGATTAGACATCCTTCTGGCCTATAGCGCATACCAGCTCACTTGCCAAGTCAAATAGCACATTTAGTGAATTGGAAGTACGATTTAAGTGGGTCAGTAAAATAAAGCCAATGCTTACATCGTTTTTTCCAGTAGAATATAAAATAACTGCATTTGTTGGAAAAGTAAATTTTAGGGTTTTTTTTTTGTTTATTGTGATCTAAAGGCTACAACTCCCAAAGTAAAGACTTAAAGGCTGGGCTATATAACGTATTTACCCCTGCCTTTCTTTCACCTCACTGCTTTCTTTTTTTTCAGGCATTCTGTCTGTACATCTGGGAAAGAAGCACTTGTATGGAATTTTATAGTCGAATTTGGGCCCTTGATTCCCGGAACCCTGCTTTTCTTCTCTGAATTATTTTTGTCCCCTTTATTTCTATAAAACTTTTTAACAATCCAAATTGTGTCAAAGCAGTTTTACAGAATCAAATAAGACAATTTTAAACACTCACTAAAAAACTCTGTACAGTTAAATTAATATCTGTAAGCCAGAGGGGACAGCGGGACGAAACCAAAACTCCATCAGTGACAGAATGAAGAAAAAATTCTTGGGCGAAACCAGGTTCAGTCGGGAGGTCATTTCTCCTCTGACCAGACAAACCAGCAGGTTATTCCATACTGCAGTAAAGATTCTGTGGTTTGGTCTGGATGGCGACTGGGAAACTGCCTCTGTCCACCAACTGGGATGGATACAGACTGGATCTGGTGGCAACGGTGATCTTGGAATAGGAAAAGAAACAGACGTATGTTAGTGTAGATTTCATTCTACTTACAAAAGACAAATATATTGTGTGTTATTGAAGGTGTTCCTGGTTCCCGGTTGACCTGATTATTGCAACGTAACATTCCTTCAACAGATTTTAATAATAAAAGTTGTTTTGTGTAATTCCATATTAATCATCTGTAAAATTGTCACTATACTATTGTACTGTCCTTAATGTTTGATTTTGCTGCTCAGCTAGTAGCCGTCTAGCTATAAGAAAATCTCGACACAGATAGATTGAAACTGCATTAATTTTCTTTTATGAAGAATTTGACTTCTCAGCAATAGATGTTTATATAATCTAGCTAAGAAGGCATTTAAGTAATAAATATAATGCTACATGTATAATTACACTGATGATATTAAATAATCATTGTTGCATTTCACAAAACAAATCTCATCATTTATGCTGGTCATGGATTCTTCCAGCTCCTGAGCATTTCTGCGCCGGTTCCATTGATGAAAAGAAATTCCAACATGCTGAAATGCTCTGGTTTGTCATATCAGTGCTACGTGTTATAGAAAGCAAAGAATAGCAGCACCGCCACCTTAGCAACAGACATCTAATGATGATCTAATTTATCTTTGGGATTCTGATATCATAATATATCATATCATGGTGGCTTCTTAGTGGCTCCTGGACGAGCGGCGTGTTTGTAATGTCAACATGGCCTTTACCTCATTTAATTTAGACCTAATGAATCACAAGTAACAGACAGAAGGTTATAGAGCATGCACACACACTATATACATCATACTATTACTGCTAGATTAGATTAGATTCAGCTTTATTGACACTGCACATGGTTACAAGGCAACCAGATGCAGTTAGCATCTAAACAGACATGCAAAATGGCAGTGCAGTATAAACTGCACAGATATATATACAGTAAATATATAGATATACATATAATATATGTATATGTGAGGCAGTACGGTGGCTTACTGGTTAGCACTGCTGCCTTGCAGGTTTGATTCCCCTGCAGGGGTTTTTCTATGTGGAGTTTGCATGTTTTTCCTGTGCTTGCGTGGGTTTTCTCTGGGTTCTCCGGTTTCCTTCCACAGTCCAAAAACATGTTAGATTGATTGATTGATTGATTCTAAATTGCCCATAGTAGTGAGTGTGAGTGTGTGTGTGTGTGTGGCCCTGTGATGGACTTGTGACCTGTCCAGGGTGTCCCCCTCCTACCTTACGCCCTTTCAGAGACGGCTGGGATTGACTTCAGCAGATCCCTGTGACCCCGATTTAGGGAATAAGAGGGTATAGAAGATAAATGAATGAATGAATGAATGAATGTACAGTATAACGTGAATGTGTTGGATATATAAATAAATGTACAGAGAATGTAAACAGAGATATATTGCAGATCTGAAGGTTTTTAAGTACTATAATAATAATCATAATGATAATATTATAAATAGTTTTAATAATTACATAAACATAAATTACCCCACATGCTAAATTACTTTCCCATGACAGCACATTTTGAAAGATTTTGATTCCTTCTGTGTTAAAAAATATTGCTATTTAAGAATAAATAGATATAAAGATAATCATATTTTTAATGATATGTTAATAGTAAGATTCAAAAATTAGCTTCTGGTCAGCAGATGTTGTTTGAATTTGTTGTTACAAACTTTCCTGTCCTAAAGATCTTCACATGTCAGAGTTTTATGACTGTCAGCACTGAGAACGGAGACTCATTCCATTAAAATTAAATAATATTCTCTTTTTATACTGTTAGTAGAAAAAGAATAACTTTTTGGTAGAAGCATGCATTTAATTAGCCTTGAAGCCAAAACATTGTTAACAATAGAAAATTTTGACCAATTAGAAACATTCTAACACACCTATGACCACCAGAGCAAACTCTCATAAATGTAGGACAGGGGTCCATAGAAGAGGTGAGCAAATGCAAAGTAATGACGATTTGCAGTTCCATGGCATTTGTTCAGTACTAAAGGGTTTTATGTGTGTTGAGTGTGTGTTGAGTGTATTCTGGCTTCACTGTGTTGAGGGAGGAGAAATCAGGAGGCCATAATCAGGCTGCTGCTTACAGGGACCAGCTGCTTCTGTTTGTCCTGGCATTAGTCCAGACCTTCCATTCCTGCCTTTTTTGGTCTTTTCTCACTCTGTCTCCCTCTCTCTCTCTCTCTCTCTCTCTCTATGTATATATTAGAGCCCGACCGATATATCAGTTTGCCAATTTTATCGGGCGATATTAGCATAGATAATTAAATGTGCTGACGATATGAACATTTTTACAGAACTTGAAATTATGTAATTAATTAGTTTGTCCAGCAGATCAGGTTATTACTGGTGACCACCCAATTCTTTTACTTACAGGCAGGGGCAGAAAAGCAGTAAAGTCGTGTCTTAACAGTAAGTTGCTAACTAGTCTGTGAAATACATAATTTACTGAAAAATTTATAATCACTGACTTCATAAGTATCATTTTTCAGTTTAATTCCAATAAAGCGTTAACTCTTTACTCTTTACAGTAAGTCAGGGTTTTTCTTGCATGAAAACTTTTATAAAGGTGATGTGATTTTTTGTCCCACCAAAGTTTTATTTGATCAGTTATTGTGATTTCTGTGTGATGTAAATGACTGCTGTGCTTGCGATAGCGTGCATGTTAATTAAACAGACAGCCCGCACATTCTCTTTACTATCTCTCCATTGGACACAAGACCTCAGACATATTATTAAAAAAATGTTAGTGACCTGCACTCCTGCAGGAGCAGCACTGGACTTACTGAAACCGAGGGCAGCGCAGTCGATCCTTATGTATACGGGTTGAGGGAGAAAAAAATATTTGCAGGACTCTCTAAACTATTATTTCTCTAGTATCTATACTCCTTCCTTCTCAGACTGTACATCCAGGGTTGATCGTAATTTAATTAAAATGGATTTTAAAGAACTCAGATTTGTCTCTGTTCTCAAAAGTTCAGTTGTCTCTAAAAGTATTACAGAGCTCAAATGATTTCCTGCCCCATTTCCTCAAATGATTTCCTCCGGTTTGGATGTAGACGTGTGACATTTATAAGAAAAGTGAATGATACATGAAGTTTGGTAGAACTAAACCATTCCAATCTGTTTCCTTTTTATCCATTTATTGTTTTTTAGCTTGTTTCCTATTGCAGGAGGTGAAATGACGTGTTAACAATGTTAACTATGCATTATAGCATTATACCTAACATCCTCAGGGATTACGTCAACTAATTGACCTACAGATCAAGCACAATTTAATTACTCTCTGCGCTCCTTGTCCTCTTTGCAGGATTACACTTTTATTTCTGATAGTGAAGCATGGATTAGTAGTCGCATGTGGGTATGCGTATGGGACACGCTAATGAGATTAGAGTCCTATTAAGTTTACTTGCTTTTTATATCCCCTCAGTTTTCTTATGCGCAGATCCTCCAAGGCTGGAAGTACAGTAGGTCTCTTATTATAGAGATACTATTAGTCATAATAATAATAATAATAATAATAATAATAATTAATTAATAATAATTTAGAATTTTAAGTAAAAATAAAAGTAAAAAATAATAATATTACTAAGAGTTCAGAAACCTTTTGTCATTACATTTACAGCAGTTTGGCAGACGTCCTTATCCAGAGTGATTTACATTTTTATCTCTTTTTTCACAACTGAGCAAGTGGGTGTTACAGGCCTTACTCAGGGGCCCAGCAGTGGCAGCAGCGGAAATCAAACCTGGATCTTCCAATTAGCTGTCCAACATCCTAACAACTGCTCTACCACTTCCATTGTATATTGTTATATATTTTTTTTATATAATTTTATGTCTTACAAACGTATCCAAAAAATGTAGGGCACAAGATAAGCATGCAAAAATGTCATTACTGAACTACAAACCCCAATAATAATGAAGTCGGGACATTGTGTAAAATGTAAATAAAAATAGAAGACAATGACCCGACAATCTTTGTTGTTCAATATTTAATTAAAAACTCCACAAAACCAAAATATGCAGTGTTCAAACTGATAAACTTCATTGTGTCCTGCAAATATTCACTTATTTTAAATTTGATGCCTGCAGAACAATTCAATGTGATGAATACTCCAAAAACACCTGTTTAGGACATTCCACAGGTGAAAACGGTAATTGGAACTGGTAAGCGTCGTAATTGGGTATAAAATGAAGCTCCCAGAAAGACTCAGTCCATCACAAGCAAGAACGGGAAGCAAAATAAAGAAAAATAGTCCAACTGTTTAGGAACAACGTTTCCCAACATACAATTGCAAGGAATTTAAGTTTTCCCTCATCTACAGTCCATATTGTCAAAAATCTCTGCACGTTAGCGGCACTACATTAAAAATACACATCATTCTGTAAAGGATATTAACACATAGACAGTTAATATAGTTTATCACACCATCTACAAGTACAAGTTAACAGGTCAGCGGTGTTAACGCCGGCTTCTCTGGGCCTGGACTCAAGTGAGCTGGACTGATGCAAAGTGAGGCGAGTAGCACAGGTCCTGTATGTCCAAATCATTTGTATGCAAAAAACAGTATGCAAAAAGTTCTCCGATGCCTTTCCACTTCTGCCTGCATTTTAAAGTAAGCTAACAACAATTCACTATCCGTAAATGTTTTGCTGCTGTGAGGATTTATGTCACCTGACAACAGCAACATGGCGTATGAAGTATGTCCAAATTGTATTCATACTAGCATAATCATACCATATAGGACAGGGGTGTCCAACTTGGTCCTGAAGGGCTGGTGTCTAGCAGAGTTTAGCTCCAACTTGCCTCAACACACCTACCCGTAAGTTTCAGGTAAACCTAGCAAGATCTTGATTAGTTGGTTCAGGTTTGTTTGATTAGGGTTGGAGCTAAACTCTGCAGGACACACCGACCCTCCAGGATCGAGATTGGACACCCCTGATATCGGATGTACTTTTCTAAAGGACAGGAAGTACATATTAGCTCAAATGGAGTATGCACATAAATAGTGTGTAATTTCCGAGAATGTTCTTCTGGGTTTGTGGTAGTAATTAACTGAAACTAGCTGCTGTTATTAGCTGTGCAGTGATTGTAGTACACGCCAATGGGCTACGTAACGCTTTACTTGCTACTGATTATGGTAGATCCTTGATCCACAGTAGCCCTTGATCCACAATGCCCTCTACAGAGCTGGCACATTAATTAAATTCACACCCCAGTGTGCTTTATTCCACTATGAGACACACATGCTACACGATTATATTACACCATCCTCCTCCCCTCTGTGCAGTCCTACTACCTCTCCTGGATTAGAACATGGTTTTACAGCCAGCCAGGAACATGTACTTGAATTATAGTTCTCTAGCTTGGGGCCTGTGTTGAAAATCACTGAATAATTGCAATCAGATTATTCTAATCAAGTTCTGGAACTGTAATTATAGGTTGCAGTCATTTAAACTGCCCTGGAAGTCCCATCCACTGATTGTCGACTTATTAAAAGTTTATGTCCGAGATAAAATTAATGAAGAGGATTGTAATCGCTCAGCTGCCCGAGCACCGCTGAAGAATGGCGAGGTTCTCCTGAGGTGACTGGGAGCTGCAAGGTTGTGAAGCAGCGGCCTCTCGCTTAGGTTCGGTTCTAATCATATCAGGATATTAATCAACACACGCAATATAAAATCACCCACAGGCCATTTTGTTGCATCATCTATATCATATTCATGCAATTATCCAATTATCCCGTCATGTGGCAGCAGCAATGCAGGATATGATATCATTCAGATGGTGGACAGGATTTTGCCAAATAGGATGTGATTCTGGATTATTAACATCCTTTATTAATCCTGGATTACATTTCAATCAACCAATCATAACCATCTGATGTCATCAGTGTGTGCCGACTAAACCCACCTCAATCCATTTTTAACCTGTGTAAACCAAACAGTAATATCATAAATGTATTTATTTAACAAAAACATGAAATACTTTAGATGGCATCTGTAATAAATTACATGCTGTACTGAACAATTGTATATAACGTGTGTGCAGTTTAGTTAATGTGTAAACAATTCCCTCACCTTCAGGACCAAAAATAGATGTGTGTGTGCAGTAAAATAGATTTATGTGTTTGTGCAGAAATAAAAAGTAAATTCATAGATTATTTTTAATTTATGGTTGTGGTTGTTAAATGTTATAAGGTTGTGATTGAATGTAATAATGTTAAAGCCTGTTTTATAGTAAGAATGTTGCTCTATTGCGGTTCTACAGGTTCACCCTTTCACAACATTTTACACTCAATTGTTCATTAGTGATTGTTTATGATTCAGTGTCTAAATTCATTCATGTTTATTTTGGATCATTAGAATCAGTACAGTCTAAATTCACTAATGTTGTTTCCTGATTAGCATCAATTATTTTAATATCGTTTATAGTCTAATTTCATGTTGGGATTTAATGTTAATCCAGGAATCGTCAGTATCAGGAAATTGTTCCAAAATCAATGAATTTCCAGTCTCAGACAATCAGAGATTTTTCAGTATTTAATCAGTTAATAAGTTTTTCAGTTTGTTGAGAACAAAAAAGGAAAAAAAAAAATTGAGAGCTTCAGGTAATATTTACGAGAAACATCAGAATAATGAAATGATAATCATGGCATGATAAGAAAAACAAAAACAGCCTTGTTAGTAACAGATTTGATGTGAATATTGAGATGCATTTCAGCTTCTTCTGCCGGTTCTATTCCGACCTCTCGAATGAATATGAACTGCAGTGCACTCTCATTGGGCTTTTTTTTGCATTCCTTTCTGCACTCTAGAGACTGTTATGTGTGAAAATCCCAGGAGATCATTCCTTTCTGAAATACTCGAAACAGCCCATCTGCCACTACCAACAATTACAGCAGAGTTAAAGGCACATAAATCACACTTTTTTTCTAATTCTGATGTTTGGTGTGAACATTAACTGCAGCTATTGCCCTGTGTGTGTTTAGCTGGAGGTGGATTTCATAAATATGTTGGCATGCATGTTTTCCAGTACGTGTATTTTCTCTTTACAAATTGCACATGTAGCTAATGACCTCATTTACAGCTGGACTTTTATTTGGTGCCAATGTGAATTGTTAGGTGATTTCGAGAGGTGCCAAGCTTGTCAGGAAGGCATGAACGTTACAATCTGCAGTGTGTGTGACAGCGGAACGGCCAGTATAATTTGGTTTACCTGCATTTGCATCGGTGTGTCACTGAGCATAAAATGCAGGAATTGAAGAGTGTGGAAGAGGAAGTTTTGGAAAGGCTATTGTCAGAACTCATAATTCAGTTTGACTAATCACACTGACTGCTGCCAAATCAAGAGCCCAAGCTGACAGTTAACCTTCAGTGTAATTTGATAAAACTGAGCATCTCGAGAGAAAACTGAAGCAGGGATAGGGTTTTTGCCTGGTAGGTGCTTTTTCTTAGTTGTGACTCTTGTTCACAAACAAACTTACACAGCTCCTTGAGCACAATCATCCTGTTTAGCACTCTAGAAGCTTCCAACTGGCAAGCCAAAATTCTTACTTTCCTCCATGTGCCTCTCAGCTTCACATGATGTACCAGCAAGTGGCGGTAAAAAGTGTCATAAATTTAATCTGCTGTATGAGTATAGGAGTTATTCAACACACAGAGAACACTAAAAAATGGTTGTAAAATTGATTCGCTGGAACAGAATGACAATGCCCCTGTGCACAAAGCCCCTGAGCTCCAAGGTGTGCTATAGATGGTGTGGAAGAACCTGCACAGAATCCTGACCTCGATCTCATTAAACACTTTTGGGATGAACAGAATCACTTTCTGCAGCCCACCCCAGACCTCCTCACTCAACATTAGAGCCTGAAATGAATAATACTAATAGTTAAACCCTAAAGCTGCATTTCAAAATCCAGTGAAAATCTTTCCAAAAGTCTCGTGGTTACTGTAGGATTAAGAGACTCTGGAATAGGATGTTCAAGAAACACAACACATGGGTGACCAAATCCAAACGAATAAATCTAATATTGTTACCAAAATTACACTCATTCGACTACTGGCCCTGGTCCAACACATCATTCTTTCCTGATATTTACCTGATAGTGACAGATGGCTGGATTCATCATTCACAACATGAAAAATCAGCATTACAACCTGTCAAAGCTGCTTACGATTTCAAAAATCCCTCTGATGCCCAGGGAAACAAAGGAAAAATAAAGACAGAAGTAATTTGATCAATGGTTTATGAAACTATGTAGACACTTCAATCATTCATTCATTCATTCATCATTTATCCCTAATTCGGGGTAACAGGGATCTGCTGGAGTCTATCCCAGCCGTCTCTGAAAGGGAGAAAGGCAGGAGGGGGACATCCTGGACAGGTCGCCAGTCAATCACAGGGCCACACACACACTCACACTCACTCCTATGGGCATTTTAGAAATACAATCAATCTAACATACATGTTTTTGGACTGTGGGAGGAACCCGTAGTAAACCCACGGGAGAACATGCACAAAAAAGGCCCCTGCCCAGAAATCAAACCTGGGACCTTCTTGCTGTGAGTGCTAACCACTAAGCCACCATGCTGCCCATGCAGACAATTAACGTGTGCTAACTTAATATAATTAGCTAACTGGATTAACTATTTACATAAACTGTACTACACTTAGGATGTAAACCACAGTAAAATGTGATTGTAGCATATATTAAAGGTGAAACGGAGTTAAATCTTGCCTAGGGCAGCAAATTGTTCAGGGCCAGCTATGTCTCACCATTATTGCACCCCACCCGCTGGAGCTGGGCAGATAAACGATCGAATGATCAAATTGAATCTTGATAAACATCTATTCAGATGATAAGCTCTGGACATTTTTACTGGATATGGATTAAAACCTGTCAATGTTCCACGTCCTCCTAGTGGGACACTGTGGAGTGAAATCTTTGTGTTGTACAGAACAAAAAAAGATAAACATGTTACACATACTTGGAAATCTGAGACTTTTTGTGATTGATTGATTGATAGAAACTATTTTAAAATACAGTAAACACGGCAGGTAACATTACAATGTCACAATAAATGTTACAAAGTTAAAATAAACACAGCAGGTAACGTTACAATAGTGTGTTTGTCAGACCACCAGCGGCCAAAAAAACCCTCACCTATAAACCATTAACCCATAAAATTCTGTTCTTACCTGGTGAGGGATGCAAACCATCAAATTTCAGTGAAATATGAAGTCCAGACACATTTATATGTCGATAAACATCCCTGAATATATTAGAAGCTAAACTCTGTATGGGAGTTGTGAAGTTTGTGCTAACACGAGGCAAACGCTACACAAAACAAACAAAATGACCACTGCAGATGTGGCTTCAATCATTAACAATTTATATATCAAAATATATATCGTTATCGACCAATATCGTAAAAAAATTATCGCCCAGCCCTAACACACACCATTTTAATGAGCTACCACTGCTTTATTGACATTTAGATTTTCTTGATTGACATTTCCAGGACAGGCACTGAATCTTCATTGTTTTTAAGAAACATTAACACTGTATAAGATCATCACATCTGTAGAGAGAGATTTAACTATAAGACATCTGCAGCAGCTGTTCACTTTAAGGTCAGAACAAGTACATTAGCTAATTGGCGATTGCAATTCTTTTAATTAGTTTGGAAGACAGTGAGAACAAAGAAGACACGATTCCTCTGCCTTATTCATTCTGTCTCCTTTGTGTGAGTCCGACTGAGAGAAAGTGTGCTTCGACTGTAATCACCTCTTCTAAAGGGTCCACCTTAATGCACCGCTGGAAATAAATAAAGAAGTAGCGCTTGGACATTGTGCTTTATCTACTATCTCAAAAAAGGTGAGGATAGTGGTACATCTTCAGCGCCATTAAAGCCCTATCTTCGCTTTGTGTCCCTGAAAAAAAAGTCGATTTAAAGTGTCTAATGGGTGTTTGGTTGATTTTATCTAGGTGAGACTGGAACATCTGGCCAGTGATTAGTGATTTAAGGTTATCAGTATCTAATGGTTCACTATGATCCTGTGTAGGATACTTGAGTGATGGGCAGGTTAATTGTCTTGAAATTGCTCCACTTATACCCAAAGCTACTTCACACATATCTGTAAGGGTTTGATTGCTATAATGGCAAATGGAGCGAGCCTTTAATTTGGTTTTAAATTGGAGCATCTGTGGTATTGTGCGTATACAAAGGATGATTAGCTGTAGCAGTGGTATTTTTTAGGGGATGTCAGAACAAAGCCTAGATTGTCACGACTGCTGAAATTTCTGATCTATTTTATAGGCGCAAGTTACCCAAGAGTCACCCAACCCTGTCGCTAAAATGCTTGGGATAAAACTGGCAGGTTATTACACTTTTCAATTCCGGAGTCAAATATAAAAATTTCTATTACAAGGACAATGAATTACCGTGCCAAATGGCAAATGTGCATCCTTGTCAGGTGGAGTGTACTCTGATGGCCTTTCCTCAAACCCTGGATGGGCAGATTTGATCTCTTCTAATGGTTCTCCTAGAAAGGGTAATTATGCCATGGTCAAAGCTAATTTGCTCTGTGCCAGATGAACTGTTGTATTTTATTGTAGGCTGACATTTGAAAGTAATTATGGCACTGTTGACCCTAGCCTGTTCAGCTTCAGAGCACTGTCTTCAGCATTCTCTCTCTCTCTCTCTCGCCCTCTCTGGCTCCTGGTCAGGACTGTATAACAAGGCAATGACACGGAGAGGGAATACCATATGGGGCTCTGGTGAACGGCCCAAACGCGCTCAGCCGAGCTTCATCAACAACCTCCACTGAACACGGAGTAAGTGTTTTATGTTTTTGGGTTTTTTTTTCGTGGCTCTCCTCACTACCCCTTCTGTATGGATCCGTGTATTGATAAGAATGCCATTATGTGCCTCAGTGATCATATCCTCCTGGACTTATTACCGCAGAATTAAATAAGCACAAGGTCACACTGAGCCCCTTCCTAAAATTGCCTGCCTCAAATGAAGTGGCAATGAGAGCAATTATGGGTATTTTCTGTCAGCGCTCGGCTTTTTGTACATGATTGCTGGCAACGAACGTCAATCAATAGACACACTTCACGAGTCCATTGTGCATTGAGGAGTGAATCTGATCCCGGATTACTTCCAGTACTATTGTGTATATTGACTTGTATGGCTCTTGCGCTTATTTAAAAGTGATCTACTCAGCTCTTAAGTGAGTTAGCGACAGTGTATAAACCAGTGCTGGCTGGGATTAGCATTTAGCTTAAAAACCTATAGTGTGGTGTTCGGTAAAGTCTATTGTGTTGGTCAATGTGAAATATATTGCATAGTCTATAGCAGGGGTGTTAAACTCAGTTCCTAGTGGGCCAAAACCCTACAGAGTTTAGTTTTAGTCTTATTTTAAACCACAAGCCTAAAAGAAATGATTAGCTGGATCAGGTGCAATTGATTAGGGTTAAAGCTAAACTCTGTAGCACACTGGCCCTCCAGGAACCGAGTTTAAGTTTTATTTTTTGGGCCTTTATTAAACTGATAGGACAAAGATGTAGATATAGAATCGAACCCGGGTGTCCAGCACGCAACAGCACCTTAACCCACCACACCACGGTGCCGGCCGGTAACTGAGTTTGACAACTATTAGTATAAGTTTGTGTATGGTTATAGTGTAGTGTTAAACTCTAAGCCTGATCATTTTATGCTTTGCTTTTAAGCCTGATTAACATGAACGCAAATCTCTTTCCTTCACTTACTGATTTTTTTTAGGAATTAATAAAACAGATTCTGTTACATGGGAAGCTTTCTGGAAAAACGCACCATCAACACTGAAAAAAAAAACGTGTTGAGTTCGGTCTGAATCCAAGATTCCATGGGTGATCGGGAATGTCTCTGTCCATGGGTGATCAGGAATGTCTCTGTCCATGGGTGATCGGGAATGTCTCTGTCCATGGCTGATCGGGAATGTCTCTGTCCATGGCTGATCGGGAATGTCTCTGTCCATGACTCTGTCACAGTCATGTCACTAAGTTTTTCTGTCTCATTGTCTACGTTAGCCATCCTTTTAGCATCTGCCTAACTGCCTTGCTCGCTGTTAGCTTTATACACTAGCCTATGTTTACAGTGTGTGATAGCCAGGAAAACGCCAATGATAGGCCGAGAAAGCCATGCAAATTGGCCAGTCAAAAGAACAGAATATCGATCTCGCCACCAAACATATTAAAACTAAAGTAACGAGTCTGGTTTAAATATGTAATAAGTAGAAAGTACAGATATTTGTGTGAAAATGTAATAGTAAAAGTAAAACGTTGTCAGAAAAACCAGTAAAACCAAAAAACATAGTACAGTACAGTAACAAAATATGCAGTGAACTCCTACCTCTGGTCTAAATGATGTACAGGAATCCTGGTGTAATCCAGGAATAAACAACATTTAGAAAAAGGAATTAAAATGGTGCACAAACCACATTTTTGATATTTTTTCCTTGCTTTTTTATATTTTTAAGTTAACCCTTTTTCATATATATTATAACATCAAATGATTTCAATAAATGATTCCAGTTGCTGCATTTCTGTATCGTTCTTTCCTCTAGAGAATAGTAAGAGAATAGTAACATTCACTAAACATTCATTTTATTGATGTCCAAAACTGACAAATTAATTCGATTAAAAAATAAATCAATAAAAATACCAGGAGTGCCTGGTTTCATATGAGATAAGCAATGAATATCCTGAGTCATCGCTGGCAGAGAAGACATTATAATATCCCGTCTTCGTGTCATTGTTAACTTAAAAGACAATTTAATCAACAGTGGCGTCATCGCTGATCCTTTAACTCTGACATTAACAAACGTGGCCAAGTTTACTGCTGCACCGCACTGCACAGGTACCCCTGCCAAGGGTTTTTTTTTTTTTGTACTTTTTACTTCAATCAATTTTCTTGCATGGCCCGAGCTGTCTCTAATAAATGATCCTTTATTTCTCTGCCACTCGTTTGCCAGCAACATGCTGCATCTAATAAAGACTGTGACACTTGTGACACTTCAAACATGTCGCCACCAACAGCTCACTGACAACAAAAGGGGCCCGGCAGCGAGCAGCGCTCTTTAATGGTGGCTGTGCTTGGGCCAGCCCAGCAGGTGTGCCACTGCATCTCTGCGCCTCTTAACGGCTCTCTCTCATTTTGCCTGACACGCCGAACAATGGCGCGAAGAAGCCCCTTCACCCACACGCGCACAATGCCACACGGTGGTTGTTTTTGTGCGGCGGCTGTTTGCAGGAACACGGCAGCGTAAACACACTCCATGGGCTCAATTTGCTCAGCTGCGCTTCACAATGTAATGAAAGTAGAATAAAAACAGGTTGTATTGAGACTGGGCTTTGTAAGTGCTTACGGCAGACACTAATAATGAATTGTCACTGAATGAAGCTCTTAAATATTCTATATGATGGCAAGAATTTGTCCGCTGTATTTGATGAGCGATTTAAAGTTGCGGTATGGATTGCAGTGTATTTGTAAGCATTAATGGTCAGTATGTGCGCAGCCTCACATTGAGGCCTTGTTTGAAGTTATTTGGCCAGGCAGTCAATCAGGCTTGGAATTGGTTTGTGCAACATTAAACAATTAGATTTGAGGATCAAAGCCCTGTTCAGTTCTATAAGCAATAGGGGGTGTAAGGGGGTGAATACCAAGGGCCCACTGAGCATTGTACCAATGCGGTGTCTCCCTGCCGGGTTTTTGGAATAGACAACAGACACACAATGTAATTACAGATTCTTCCGAAATCCCAAAGTAACTGGACAACTTGGTGTTGCCGCTAGAAATTCCACAGCATGTATGAATGGACTTGACTTAATTATTTGATATAGATTATAGGGCCAGTTAATACAGTGTATTAGAAGATCCACAAATGAAATAGCGACGCATTGATGCCTTTGAATTAGGAAAAGATAATTGTTAATATGAAATAGCTGTTTTATTTCCTTCTGGCCAGCAGTTGTGTGAGTTAATAAACTGCTATCTATAGTAAAGTTATAAGTATATTTACAGTATCTATGAGTGGCAGCAGAAGAACTGTAGATAATCGATAGTTGAACTGTTGGGTGCAGTTTGCGTTCGTTATACAGACACCCCGTCCACACGTTTGTGGAGACAAATCAGGTCAGTCATTTTTTTAAATAAGTAGATAATTTAAATAAAGTATATTGTAAATATCAACAGGGAGATTTTTATCTGTTCCTACACCATAACTAACTGTGACCAGGGGAAGTGGTAGCTCAGTGGTTTAAGGTGTTAGACTGCTAACCGGAAGATTATAGGTTCGATTATAGGTTTGATTTCCACTACCACCAAGTTACCACTGTTGGGAATATGAGCAAGGCCCTTAACCCCCAGTTACTCGGTTGTATGAGAATGAGATAAATGTAATTTGTTCAGGATAAAACTGTCTGTCAGCCAAATGCTGTAAATGTAAATGTGACAGTTTAACAGCTTTAGCATGTGTGTGTGTGTGTGTGTTTTATCAAATTCACTGTAATTGCAGACAAATTTTGATCTAATATTGAACGGGTCCCTAATCAGCTTATATATATATATATATAAAATATTTCTATTCAATTTAAATATATCTTTATTTTTTTTACTAAATGCCTGTGTAAAAATGTCATTTTAGTATTTGTTCTTTTGTGTAACACTTTTTTAAAATACTTTATATCGAATGTAAAAATGTGCTTGTAAAAACATACTTATCAGATTTGCGATGTGTTTTCTGTGGTCTTAAAAACGTTTACTGGGACGTGTCCATTAAATCTGTCCCTGTGAAAGACGAGAGTAATTAGATCTGTACTATGACGGGGCTTCAGTGCAAATTTATACTTCTTTTGAATAAATTTCTTTCTATTAGTACTTGGACATCAGAGTAATTAGGGCAAAATGGAGTTGATGGCGCTGGCAGATGTAAAGATGAGGACATTATCGTCCTTTTTTTTTAGCTGCAAGTTCAGTGGAATGAACTATTATTGGAGAGGACATTTAGTTTAGTCATTTGAAATAATAGCTGCTAATGTTTGTGTGTCATTTGGAAGGCCAATTTAATGAAACACTGTCTTTAAAGACTATTACCTTACAGCGCACTTCATTGTGCGGAGACAGCCGTGTTCCCCTCGTATGTTTTTAAGGTCTAATTCATATTTGAATTGTATGAGTTTCTTTCTCAGCATTTCCTCATGAACGCTTCCTTAATTCATCACGCAATCAACCAACCATATAATTTAAATACTTCTTTGGGGATTAGTGTAATGTTATGATAATTACGGTACAATTTGGTGTCATAATTTCTGGCTGGTAAAAAAAAAAGAGCATAAAAGGTGTGTAATAGAAGAATTTTAATTACTTAATAAATTGTAGGAAAATAAAATGAGGAAGGCGGTTCGGAAAATGAGCTGACATCTGCAGCAGCTGGATAGAGACGCTGAGGTACAATACAGCATGAATATTATTACGGATAAACACAGGACCATCCAGACATTTTTTTTTTAAGGAAAAGAAAGAGCCGGAAAAGTCTGAGGTCCTGTTTAGACATGGTGTTTATATTTGTCTCGGGTTATTTCGTTACAGAAAACAGAAATTTAAACTTGGGGTATTATTGACCACCGATTAATGATTGACATTTTATCATTTGCAGTGTTGCCAAATTGCAAAATAACAATCTGTTGTTTCAAAAAACTAGCAACTTTAAACTTATTAGTAAAGAATTCCCACCCATGAACATTGTAAAAATGCAACTTTATTAATTATCTAAATACAAAAAGTAAAAGTCTATACAGAGACAAACTTTGGAATATACTTCTAAAGAGACATAATTTGGAATATAATTCTACAGAGACATAAGAGACAAATTGGATATACTTCTAAGAGACATATTGGATATACTTCTAAAGAGACATAATTTTGGAATATAATTCTACAGGACATTCTTCTACAGAATATAATTCACATAACAAAATTTGACATAATTTGGAATATACTTCTAAAGAGACATAATTTGGAATATAATTCTACAGAGACATAATTTGGAATATACTTCTAAAGAGACATAATTTGGAATATAATTCTACAGAGACAAAATTTGGAATATACTTCTAAAGAGAATTTGGAATATAATCAAAATAATTGGAATATAATTCTACAGAGACAAAATTTGGAATATACTTCTAAAGAGACATAATTTGGAATATAATTCTACAGAGACATAATTTGGAATATAATTCTATAGAGACATAATTTGGAATATAATTCTACAGAGACATCATTTGGAATATATTCTCTAAAGAGACATAATTTGGAATATAATTCTACAGAGACAAAAAAAAATTCTACAGAGACATTTTGGAATATAATTCTTCTAAAGAGACATAATTTGGAATATAATTCTATCAGAGACAATTTTGGAATATCGAGAATATAATATTCTTCTAAAGAGACATAAATTTGGAATATAATTCTACAGACAAAATTTGGAATATACTTCTAAAGAGACATAATTTGGAATATAATTCTACAGAGACATTTGGAATTAATGGACATCATTGGAATATAATTCTACAGAGACATAATTTGGAATATAATTCTACAGAGGACATAATTTGGAATATAACTTCTAAAGAGACATAATTTGGAATAATATTCTACAGAGACAAATTTGGGAATATAATTCTACAGAGACATCAAATTTGGAATATAATTCTACAGAGACATTGGAATCATAGATTCATACAGATTTTGGAATATACTTCTAAGAGACACATAATTTGGAATATAATTCTACAGAGACATTTGGAATATAATTGGAATATTTGAATTAACTAAAGAGACATAATTTGGAATATAATTCTACAGAGACATAATTTGGAATATAATTCTACAGAGACATAATTTGGAATATAATTCTAAAGAGACATAATTTGGAATATAATTCTACAGAGACCATAATTGGAATATAATTCTAAGAGACATCATTTGAATATAATTCTACATAGAGACAATTTGAAATTATAATTCTATACAGAGCCACATCATTTGGAATATAATTCTACAGAGACATCATTGGAATATATTCTATCTACAGAGACAATTTGGAATTAAATTCTACAGAGACATACTGCAATCATTTGGAATATAATTCTACAGAGACATAATTTGGAATATTTGGAATTCTACAGAGACATCATTTGGAATATAATTCTACAGAGACATCCTTTGGAATTATAATTCTACAGAGACATCATTTGGAATATAATTCTACAGAGACATCATTTGGAATATTATTCTACAGAGATGTCATTTGGGATATTTGTTGATCATTATTAAAATATCACTAATAACGACAGATCCTGAAAATATATTTAATATTTTTAAATAATAAAATTGTCCTATATTGTTTTAATTATATTAGAATTGTTTGCTGTATTACTGCTGTGAAAATAAATAAAAAGTCAAATATATTTCTTTATTTATAATACTTTATTTAACATACTGCTTTCAGTCAGAATGAATCTGGATCTGAAAATCTGCGTGTGAGGCAGGATGAGACTCCAGTGCGTCATGGAGGACCATGGACATTCTAATATTCACTCTGACTTGAAGATCATTTAGAAAAGTCGATTACATATCACACATCATTGGGGAGGTGGAAATAAACTGCGGAACGCAGAGGAAGTCTGCACAGACATGGAGAGAACATCTGGAGAAATAGTATTTAGCAGACTGACATTCATACAGTGGAACTTTTATCGAGTGTCAAGAACGGTTACAAGGAGTGTGTATAAAAGGAGAAGTTACCGTCGAGTACAGAGAATTGAGGCTAAAAATGCCTTTGCGAAGTGTTAGTGTGACTGAACAATGAATAACATGTCTATAGTGTAAAAAGCACTATACTGCATAGTATTAGATGGCCATATGGCCCATATGATTATCTCATAAGTGGTTTGAACCCAGTTACAGTTTTTAGCTTATTTTTTCAGCTTTGAAGTAGATTTTTATTATTTACTAAGTGGATGAAACTGAGGTAGGGTGGTGTAGTGAGGTAGGGTGGGGCAGTGGTGGCTCACATGGTTAAGGTCTGACCCAAAAGACCTGTGTTCAAGCCCCAATACCGCCAGTCAGCCATTGTTAGGTCCTTGAGCAAGACTCCTAACCCTTCCTGCTCCAGGGGTGCTGTATCATAACTGACCCTGTTCTTTGACCCCAACCTTTCTTATATGGGATATGCAGAGAAACCAGTTTAACTGTTCTGTAGAATTTAAGTGACAAAGAAAGTCTATTTACATTTTTTACTGGTTGGTATGTTTGTCTGACACTCCTGTGATTGCTGTGCTTGAGGTCTGCATGCTCACCCTGTATTTGAAGGGTTTCCATTGCGTTCACACTTCTAGTCCATCAACCTGCATCATAGCCTGAGTGGCATCTTTAAAGTGTGAATGTGCTGTGTTAAAACCCTGTCCCGGGTCTCTGCTGGGCTTTAGACATCTTGCATTAATCGTCGGATAATGTTGTAAGGAAGAAACTCCTGATTGACTTACACTATTCATTTTTCAGTGGTTTGCTGGTTTTCTGGACCACAGCATGTTCCTACCAGGCATTTGTGCACATAAAGATTTAAGAAATTCACATCTGACCTGCTTAAATCTTCATTGGCAGTTGGTATGAACCTACAAAAGGGTGTGCAATGAATTTGCAAGCTGGTGTTTGTGTTTCAACACCTCATCCATCACATTTGTCACTGATCAACGTGGCCACTTCGGTGTGAGAGATGATGCCTGGTATAGAAGCAAACCACTAGCACCAGTGTGTGGGTGTGAATTAAAAAACCCACTCTTTCTCTTAGCTCTCACTCTCATGCCAATTGGTTTGGTCATTTCTAGCCTAATGGCTCATCCAGCACTTCACTGCAAACGCTCTGCTGAAGCAACATCATCAACACAAGGATGCTGGAATGAAAGCAATACTCCGATCAGTGATTCACTGCTGATAAACAGGAGGAAGCTGAAGAGTAAGAATATTTGCAGTATTTTTATCAATACCACAGACTAAGAAAAAAAGTTCAGTGCAAGGTCGCTGAGTCCTCTGTGTGCTAGCAAACCTTCACAAACAAGGACGCTTTTAATGCAGGCATATTTGTAAGGCTCTCATGTGGCCATGCTTTCCCAGGCAAGCTGGAATCACAGAATAAGGATGTGGAAATTGCATTTCGGTGAGCACAATGCACAGTAACTCGTTTCTTCAGTCTTGCTCACTAACTCTTAGGAGACAGAGGGTGAAAAAAAACCTATTACAAAAGGAGCGAGGCTTGTTGCAAATATGCTCCCTAAGCTCACACGGTTTTAAGCTCTCTGTTCAACTAACTGCAGGGACATTAACTGACTTTTTCACCTGGTCAAATCTTAATGCGTTGTGCGGTTGCTTCATGTTCCGAATCCATAATACTCTTGTTTTACTATTTACATTTAAACCACAGTTTGTCCTGTGTTATAAAATCTTTAGCAGACCGACAGCAATAAATAATTTTCTGGAGGCTGTACAGGAAGCTTTGGGATGTGGGACCTGTGTTTAACATTATTCTGACGTTTATCATTAGTGTTACACGATACACAATTAATTGACAATGACTAGTGATTGAAGTGTTTTTATCAGTGCTTTTTACTGATATGATGAGGACTCACTAGCGATCAGGAGTTTGGACTAATTAATCATTTACCTTTACAGAATTTGGCGCACGTCAGTCTCCAGCGCGACTTACATTTTATGTCATTTATACAACTGACCAATTAGCTCAGGGGACCAGCAGTGGTAACTTGGTGGCGCTGGGAATCAAACCCCAAATCTTCTGGTTAGTGGTCCGACAATCCAACCACTTCTCCTAATCAGCTACAGAAATGGTAGCTTTACATTTCGAAGACATGGCAGCAAGAAATGTTTGTACCAAATTTTTGCTTCAAGGAAAAATATTAACACGCAATAAGTCAGAATTAGCGAGGCCAGACTGCGGCTGTCTCACTGTTGTATGCAGTGTTTTAAAAATACTGCGGTGCTAAAGATGATGAAAATTTCTTCATGCGCTAAGCAGAAACAATTAAGGGACAAACAAACCCCAAACGTTGAAGACAAAGCAGAGTAGCTGCGTCTTCACAGATGACTTAATTTGGTGTGGGAAAGCTGGCAGCTCCTCTGAAGTGCTGCCTCTCCCCCTACTTCTTCGGGTTTGGCGTGACCTTCAGCGCTGCTCCACCTGCAGGAAGCCATGTTTGATTCTCTGTCCGCCGAGACGCCCGCTTGACAGCAGAATGGTATCATAGGACCCGAGTGGAGGAATTTCTCTTTCTCTGTCATCATTAAGGGGCGTCCCCCTACAGTGAGGGGAATGAAAAGTACGATTTAATGTTCTCGGGAGAGTGGCAGCAGAAGAAAAGCTCAAAGCCTTGCATGCTGCTTTCTGAGTGGGTCACTCCAGCCCTCGCAGCGAATGGGATGTCCCTGTGGAATTTGCCATAGACTTGCCTGAAAAGAAAGGGATTAAGGCCCTTTTAAAGATGGAAATGTAACAAAAGGACCACTTTTATGATGTAGCAGCATAAAATGAGGGCCTCCATTGTGCTGCCGATTGCAAAAGGTCTTTGAAATGAGGCGGCCTGCAATGTGCTCCCCTGTCCCCCATGGGCGCTTGTGGTTAGTACAAAATGACTTGTCCACATTAGAGGCGCTGGGGTTCTTGCCTTCAAGATGCAAAGTACAAGATTATAGGTTTGTTTCTATTTTCAAGACTCTCGCTCTCTCTTTTCTGCCACCCCCTTTCTCATACAACCCCACCCACCCCCTCTTCGAGTGCATCAGATGAAGTCTGGGTCCCGCTGAAAGTTGGTTAATTTGGAGAGTGAAAGCGTAATTAGCAACCCCGCAGGCTAGTTTGTGTATATGTGTGTGTCACTGTAAAGCTCTCTACCACAGCAGCCAGTGAGAAGGGACAGGAGAAGTAAGCAGACACTCCAGCTGCTGTAGCGAAGCCTGCTAGGAGACAGATTGTATATTTTTGTATGATTTTCTTTCTTTTAGTTTTTCTTTCGCTGTGATCTGACATGTGCTAAATGCTAATACATATACAAACATCCTTCCCTTTATTGTTTTTTTTTAATATTTTTAATCCAGGTTGATAACTGAAGTAACAAGTATAGCGAGAGACATTTCAAAAGGATATACGGCATAACAGAAAAATGAAATAAAAAGAAAGGCAAACGCAGCATCTGCTATTTATCAAGTTTTTAAAAAATAAAGCTTCCAGCAGTGCAGGCGTTGGTGCTTAGAAACATGTTTAATGTAAATGCAAGCAGAGCTCGAAAATCTAAAGCTCTGGGCTGAGCTGAACACCAAAGAGCCACGTCTGTGTGTGTGTGTGTGTGTGTGTGTGTGTGTGTGTAGCTAGAAGGAATAAAGACGTATGAACACTAGAGGGGGAGCTTAGCCACGACACAGAAGTCTCTGCAATGGATCGAAATGGAACTTGGCTTCCTGGACCTCCACCAACTCTGAGCACCGAACTGGTGAGAGGGCAAAGGTCAAAGGGCTGAGAGAAACAGAGAGCCAATTTTACCCTCGTTCGCTCTCAGAAAGTGTTCGCTGGAGTCGTTTCATTTTACAGTTTGTTCATTATGTAAATAACACCAAAAATATGCATTTGAAATATTTCTCATAGCTGCTTGTAAAGAAAGGATCCGTCTTCATAACGTCGAATGAAATAGAACTCTGACATGAGCCGCTCCTCCTGAGAACCATGTAGAGACTTAGTGAAATATATAGAGGAACACATACTAGTTCATTTATTTCTTCATCTTTTTAACATTATTTATTTATTCATTTATATTTTTTATTTACTGGTCTGTTTATTCAAATGCTTATTTAATTTGTTTGTTTGTGGTTTGCTTAATATATTTCTCTTAAAAAAATAATAATAAAAAAGAAAATTAGTTTTATTTTTTATTAATCTGTTTGTTCTTTTTTTTTTCGATGACACATTAAAAGTCTTGATGTTATTTGTAATAAATAAAAATGACTAATATCTCCGACTTTAATGCGTTATAATGACTGATTTTTATTTTTTTGTGTTCTTTTGAGCTTCAGAGCAGATTGTAAATCTCATAAAGCATTTTATAACTAAATTACATTTATAACTAAATTACATTTATAACTAAATTACATTTATAACTAATATAATATACTGTACATTGACTAACATGTAACTACTTAGAATAATTGGCCCAGACTTATATCAGCTGAATATCTGCTACGCTATAATCCTGTGATGTATTAAATATGTTTCTAATATATTTATGCGTTATTAATAGTTAGGCATGTCAACGAAAGTGTAACCGAATGCTTACAGAGTGAGAGCTGAAAGTAAGTATATACTGTAGCATGTATAAATATCCGCGGTAAAGAGAAGGAGCATATCGCCTCTCGCATTCTATGTAAGAGAGTGAGCTTTTAGCAGTCTTCACTAAGATATAGAGCTTTTAAAAGCCCTCTGGAGGCACTCTAATATCAGGAGGGGGGATTATTAGAGGAGCTGTCTGCTTCCCTCTGCCTCTCGTCTAACCTCCATGCCTTCGCCGTCATTTAAATGTCTGATGAATAATTGAATGAATTATCATAAAATTTTTTGACAAATTCATCGAGTCGGTCGCTGGCAAACGAGGAAGAAATTTTTCTTTCATTTAAAGCCGTACAAGACATGACATTTGAAATTAGTTTATATGCGACCAAGACCTTTCGCTTTTTCCACTGGTGCTCTGAAGAACAAAAAAGTAGTAAGGGCAAACCGGCAGACTTGAGGACGTTTAGTCCAGGGTGCAGCAAAGCAAACAGGAGATTTAACAGCTTCTCACTAGTTCAAAAGTGTGGCTTTAGAAAAAAGCTCCCTTTCTGTCCTGTCTTTTCAACGTAGGTTCAGACAACGGCGCAGTGTTGCAAAGCGAAGGGAACTACAGAGGAAGCTGAAATTCTTTGCTGCACTGATTTCTTGCGCTGACCTCAACGTTCCCACATCTAAGTGTCTCCTCTGACCACTTCCCTTCATGTCTTCCGTTCGCTGCCAGGAAAAGATATACAGTTATACTTCGGTTACAGTGTACGCCGATTCCCATGAGCTGGAGACATTTGTTTCTTTGTGTACGAATCTTTTAATGCTAAAGACATAAAGCTTTTCCGCTTTGCATTTAGCGTCCCTTAAAATCATGAAATATTTAAACATTGCTTAAAGCAGCGAACCACATCTGGAGAAACGAAAAAAAAAAACACGCTTCCACAACCAGGACTAATGTGATTCCCTAAACCAAACGTATGACTCTTATGATTTTTTTTTTGATTGCTGTGCACTATTTACTTACTCTCTTTCTCTCTGTATCTCTTTCCCTCTTTCCCCCTTTCTCACACACACACACACACACACCAGATTCAGCCCTATTTGTTAAATCACCATGTTTGAATTGCCCGTCCCAGCTGCTGGTTTACAGTCTTTGATCATAGTGACCAAAGTTAAGTCCACAAACTGGTTGGGGGTCATATATGAGCTCCAGCTGCCTCCAGAATCCCGCCCAGACGCTCTAATGATGCCTGTTACACTCACCCGGCCCTCCTGAAATAATACTGCTAGATGAAGACTCAACAAGCGGTAATTATTAAGTCTTAATCACGGGCTGGAGGAAAAACAGCTACATTAAATACATCGATATGAGAATGCAGGTTGTAGAGAAACCGTCATGGGGCTTCGGGAAAATAACCACCATCAGGGTGGGGTTTCCTAATTTTACAGCTTGATGTAAAGTGGAGTTACTTTTAATTTAAATGAACACAACACACCGCAAAAAATATTTTAGAGCAAATAATACAAACTAATCCGGAATTAAGGAAAATATAACTGTGTTTTAATAAGCATAAAATGTAAAAATCTAAGCAAACTTTCCTTTTTTAAGATTTCAAATTTGACATTATAATTATTTTTTTAATTTATTAAATGATTTCAACTTTTCTGGAAAATAATACTTTGATACTAAATCATCAAAATATTCTGCAATTAGAACAACAGAACAAGAATGTTTAAAGTTTACAAACTGAGGCTGGTGTCCTGGTGTAGTGGGTTAAGGCGCCGGCACCCACATGCGCGGGTGCGATTCCGGCTCAGGGCCCTTCTGGTCGCACCCCTTCTCTCTATCTCCCCCATTTCATTCCTCTGTCCTCTCAATAAAGGCAACAAATGCCCCAAAATATCTTAAAAAAGGTCAAATGAAAAATGTCAAAAGAATATGAGAATTTTATAATTAGAAATAGTTTAATTTGACGAGATTTATGATATTTAAATTTGTTGGAATGTCTTTTTCACTGGATACAGTTATGGATTCTTTTGACCAGTCATACCAGGGAAATCAATAGAGTTCATATTCACATGCTTAATGTCCAGAATCCTCGTAAATCCTGTACTGCTTTCTCACAGCCAGAATAAAATCCATTTTTTCTTGCAGTATAAACAAATTTAATATTTTCTCACTGTAAGTCTGCTGGTACAGACGGTGGAAAATGTGAGGGATGGAATAATTTACACACTACAATAACACTGATATATACTAAACAAATATCACAGATTAAGTTTGTTTTTTTATTTTAAATATCATACACACTTTTGCTATAAAACTATAAACTCCTTGGTGTATTAAAAAAACTGCATTAGCTATTTAATGTCATTAATAAACTAATTTTAGTAGTTTACAGGTAAATAATTTGAGTAGACTGGATATGATGGTTAGTGTATGAATACTGCTGATGTAATTTGATGTAAATGTCTTTGTTCTAATCTCCTTTCTGATCGAATGCAGTAAATAATCCTGAGTGATTCTGTTGGTTAATTAATGTAAATTCATTCGGATCTTCTCTTATATGACTCCTTTTTCCAGAAAACTATAATGAAGTCGCAAACGACTCATTGAACTCGTGTTGTTTACAGTTTGTTCTTAAATCTTATTAAAAGAGTATAAAAGTCGTTTGTAACCTTATGTTAGCGTTAGAGAGCTGATTCCAGAAACTGACTGGGATTTTCAAAGCTTCAAGACTGGTGTAAAACCTGACGAGTGGGTGAGTGTGAGTGAGTGAGTGAGTGAGTGAGTGAGTGAGTAAGTGAGTGGGGGACTGAGTGACTGGCTGAGTGAGTGAGCAAGCGAGCGAGTGAGTTAGTGAGTGAGTGAGTGAGTGAGTGAGTGAGCGAGAGACTGGGTGAGTGACTAAGCGAGTGAGTGACTGAGTAACTGAGTGAGTGACTGAGTAAGTGAGCAAGTGAGTGAGTGAGTGAGTGAGTGATCGAGAGACTGGGTGAGTGACTGAGTGAGTGAGAGACTGAGTAACTGAGTGAGTAAATGAGTGAGTGAGTGAGTGATCGAGAGACTGGGTGAGTGACTGAATGAGTGAGAGACTGAGTAACTGAGTGAGTGAGTGAGTGATCGAGAGACTGGGTGAGTGACTGAATGAGTGAGTGGCTGTAAGAGTGAGTAAGAGGCTGAGAGTGAGTGAGTAAGTAAGTGAGACTGGGTGAGTGAGTGAGTGAGTGAGTGAGTGAGTGAGTAAACATGGTAAAAAAACATCTCTTGGTATCTTTCCAGTCTTTAAAGTAAAGACATTGGGATTTTTTTTCTGAAACTTCTTTAAATAAATAAAAAAGTTCTGAATCGAACCTGTTACCCGCTCCAACAGGGGTCCAATCATTTACACTCTAATTATCCCCTTATTTCATTTTCCAATCTAATAACATTCACAATCAAGTGTGTGTCTGTGTATTTTTAGCTCTGTTGTGAGTTCATTCGAAAGCACTTTCGGAAACCTTTTCTCACACAGGGAAGCGCGAAAGGATGCATGAAGTATCTTTTCACTCAGCCTGCTGAGCACATAATCGTGTTTACTTGGTTCATGTCCCAAAATAAGTCTTCTCTTAATTAATAAACCATTTACAAATAATATGAAGGAAATCATCGGCATAGGAGTTCATCAATTATCGGGATTAGCTAGGCAAGAAGCATGTAATCTACAGAGAGGTGTTTACGCCGTGTGCTGATTATTCCGACTATCCCGTAAGCTTTTATTGTGATGAAATTTAGACGCAATAAAAACGCTTGTCTGCTTCCCTTTGTGAATCCTTTCCCTCCTGCAAAAAATCAGAAGGTGAAGCGTGTCACTACCAGGAAAAAAAAGGTTTGTTAGTAATGTTAAAAATGTAAATGCCTTTATTTTGTCAAATATACTTTTGTGCAATATGTTAGTAAGTTGGGGGTCAGAGTGCAGCATCAGCTATGATACAGCGCCCCCTGGAGCAGGAAGGGTCAAGGGTCTTGCTCAAGAACCCAACAGTGTTTGTCAGGCAGTGGTGGGGCTCGAACGCAAGTTTTTTTGGTCTTCAGATCAACAACTCAGGCTGGCGGTGGTGGAGCTTGAACCCAAGTGTTCCTGTTCTTCAGATCAACAACTCGGCGCCTTAACCATTGGAGCCACCACTGCCCCCAAAGTGTATGTATAGTACAGCATGTCAGGTACCTAAAATGTTAAAAAAGTTAGAACAGAATACAGAATACAGGACAGAATACACCTTCAGGTGCTTCTTAACATTCCTGCACAGTAAATAACAGTTAATAAGCAATAATACAACAACAATAATCCACTCACATGAGGCCTGGAATGAGTATTACAGTTTCATCTCACAAGCAGCTGGACTGCGCCACTTTCCTGGCCCCTCTCTCTGTAGGAGCGTGCTATTGCCTAAAGATGGAATCTGGAACATGCAGGACTGCTTTCTGTTCTAACTCCGGTTTTTCTGCTCCTAATCTCCCAATAGAAACGCTGGATTATAAAAGAAGAGCGCATATTAAACAGATCGTTCGTCTTTACTTTCGTCACACACACACACACACACACACACACACTCTGCAACAGGCAACGGCTTTTAGGCAGTGGACTAGTGGTGCCTGTCACTGGAATAATATATGAAGATATGATGTAGATGAGAACGGAATCTCAGGGTCTGAGTGTGTGTCTTTGATATGTATATTTCAAACTAGCTTCCAAATCGGATATTTTTTCCTTCCAGATGTCACTCAGCACATGCTGCCTGGGGCTTTTTCATAAGAAATCTGTTAGTTATTCATGTCTCTTTTTAGCAGGATTGCTTCTCCGGGTCTCATCTAATAGTGCTTTGATATAGGCTGCCATTTTTCTTCCAAGTTTTTAGGTAGGTGGTGTGTTGCGATTTCATATTTTCGAAGCCACACATGAGGCTCTGCTTGCTTACATAAATCTCTTCTCATGTTATAAACTAAGGTTTGTATTTTACACAAATCAAATGGATCAAATCAATAGAAGACCAAATAAGTATTTTTTATTTCTCCTCCCTCAACATTAGCATCTTCTCTGCGGAATGCTAATCGAGAGATTGTGGCTTTGATACTCAGCAAGTGAGATAAATTAATATTCTTTAAATAAGGACGTCTACCGAATGCCAGAAATGTGAATGTAAATAATCTCACTGATAAATAAATCCCCACAGTCACACTCCAAATTCTGGAGGGAAAATCTTTCAGGAAGTGTGGAGGTTTATATAGGAGTAAGAGTGAGACTAACATCTGGAATAAATGGTCAAAACCACATATAGATCTGATGATCAGGTTTCCAGTATCACAAGTTCGATATTATGTAGGTGTTTAGCACACCAACAGCTTTAAATGACCAGAAGCAACATTTACACTGCAAATATCTCTGATTTTAGGCTACATACAAAACCTTTCTGCTGAAAAGAACAGAAGCTCTTTGGGAAAGTTATAGATTTAAGATGCTATATATTTAAAATGTATTTACTGGCATGGAAAATTCTTTAAAAATAGGGTTCAACTTGTAGATTTAACAAGAAATGAAGTGAAATAAAGCAAAGAAATGTAAGAACGATAAAGACAATTAAGAATATTAGTGTTAAAAAAAGAAATAAAAACTGAGGAAATAAATACATTTTTAGAAAAAAGAAAATAAAATTGAGTAAGTGAAACAAAATAACATACATAAATAAGTAAGTAAAACTTCAATCATCTGCGTGGAAACTGCAAAACTTTGCTTTGTTCCACAAAAATACCCCAAAAATATATTTAAAAAAATTTGTACTTATAATACAAGTACTCTGATAAAACATCTGAAATTAAAACACAAAAGTGTGCACAAAGAATTTTTTGCTTGCGGAAATGTTAGCACACAGAAACCGATCCTGCAGTCAAGAGAAAATGACAAGAGAAAACTCGAGAGGCAAACAAATAATCCCACATCCAGAAAAAGGATCGGTATTAGACCAGACTTGACTAGACTTGGCCTAACTTAGCTTAGCTTAGCTTGAACACTAGCACAAACATAAACAGACTCACCACAGCAGTACAGGGACACTCATTCACAGACATAAAAGTAACAAGAGGGCTATATATACACTATATACACTAGACTAACCAATGGGAACAAGACACATGGACAAGAGGATCATGTGACAGAAACACATGGGCAACAAAGATCACATGGGAAAGAAGAAGACAAGGAAGTAAAGAAACAAATCTTTATATATATATATAAACAATTATATATATATATATATTATAAACCTATAGAGATTATATAGGAGCGGTGGTGGAATGGGCAGTGGTTGTTCGATTGATTGGAAGACCTTTGTTCAATCCCACCGCCACGAGTCTGCCACTGTTGACTGCCTAAAAAGGACCCTTAACCCTTCCTGCCCTAGCGGCACTGTATCAAAGCTGACCCTGCGCTCCGACCCCAACCGTCTAGGCTGGGAGAAGAAACAAGTTTTACTCTGCTGTTTAACAAAAAAAGACATCGCCATCAATACATATAAATCTATAAGTTATTATATTTATTATTATTGATCAGTTTATACTGTTTATACAAATCTTCGTTCTTGTCTGATTCAGTGGTTATTGATAATAATTGATTAAATCTCACCAGTTAAAGGAAAACTAGTTCTCTGAGTAGATTATAATAAAATAAATTGGTACACTGGGAGTATTTTAACACCAGTACAGTAACTCTGTGTAATTCTAGCAGTTTAACAGTACTGGTACTGGAGTACACATTTTCACTACTTCTTTTACTACTTCACCTGATTCCTTTATGTATTAGTCTGTAGTAATAGCTACTTTTATCATTTCTGTTTTATTAGCAAGAACGGAAGATTATCTTCAAGATTTACATTTTTACATTTTTTTCGCAAAACAAAATCAATCTTGTCCGAGAAATCTTTCTTTAATCACGCTCAAGTTTAATCCACTTGATCAGCTGACATAGTGCTGACTTTCCTTTGAACGAATGAGCTTCTAAGTGCAATCGTGGGACTCGTATATGTCGCAATCATTTATGAACTTCTGTACATTTATGGGTGTTTTTTTTCCCACCTGCTCTGTACTGCTGTTCGACTTTACGACAGCTTTTACACGATACACACGATACGCATTTTCTAAAATCTGTTTCATAGAGAATAGAATCTATATTTAATTTCCAGAGATTTTGCATATTTATTTACAGATCTATATAAAATAGACAGATAATTGCACTGACATACACATACTTTTGTTTTTGGTCCCTAACAATTTGTTCCTTCCTGTTCCACCTATTTTCTACTGCTGCGGCACCAAATTAATATTCAGAGGTTAAGAGGTTTGTGTCTAGTGTGTAATGAGGAAGCAGACTAGTTAGCACGGGTTCACGGAGCGCCCACGTTAAGACATTGTGCACGGATAATTTACGATTCCTATCATCCTTCTCTCTGCTGGGATTAATTTTGAATTATTTATGCTTTTTATATGCAAGCAGATGCGAAGCTTTTAGTGCACGTCGGGTGCTCGCTCATGGTCAGGTGACTGAACTTTAGACTTCGATCATACATTCATTCATTCATCTTCTATACCTGCTTATTCCCTAATTCGGGGTCACAGGGATCTGCTGGAGTCTATCCCAGTTGTCTCTGAAAGACGGAAAGGCAGGACGGAGACAACCTGGACAGGTCACCAGTCCATCACAGGGCCACACAAACATACACACACACACACACACACACACACACACACACACACAGTTAAACTCAATCCAATCTGTGGGAACTAACCGGAGGAACCCGGAGTAAACCCGGAGGAACCCCGGAGAACCCGGAGTAAACCCACACAAGCACTGGGAGAACATACAACCTCCACACAGGAAGGCCCCTGCGGGGGCATACAAACCTGTGACCTTCTTGTTGTGAGGCAGTAGTGCTAAACACGAAGCTACCGTGCTGCCGAAAATCGGATTTATTTCCTAATAATTAAATACAGCTGTTTATGATAAATGTCGGAAGAAATTTGAGTTAAGTTACTTGTAATTTGTTTGTTTCTGACATGGCCGCACTTTTCATAAGGCAGTGATATACAGTGTGTGTGGAAATCGTGCCAAACACCAGTACTTTTAATCATGCTTCAATAGTTTCTGTAAAATTGAACCCGGCTCGCCATCTTGACCTCACCAAATGAAAGGTGTCTTGGGGTTAATAGAGGCTCGTATTTTGTGCAATTTGTACAGTTACTCATTTCTAATATCATTAGGGAAATTAGCTGTGAGAAGATTTATTCCTTCAGTTTTTTAAAATAAAACACAGGCTGAATCTTAAGTATGCGAGCGGAAGATGAATTGCTGGGTCGACTCTGTCCTTCTAAAGTAGAACAAAGATAAATCAGGTAATCAGCTTAGGCCTGTGTTTAGCATAACATTAATTAGGAGTGTTTTAATTTGTCGGGAACATGCTCGGATGTGTTTAAATGTGTCACTTATTCAGGAGGCTGTGATGACTAATGAAATAGGGCTGCTTTCAGTTTGATGAGACACTGGATGACCGCATCATCCCTTTTAATGTTCGGTATGATGCAATGGCTGCAGTGTGAATAGCGCTTACCGAATTGTGTACAAATACGTTCTTAATTATTAGCAATATTTGTAAATAATTAAAAAAGGGTAATTCATTCACACAATTGAATATGTTGCTTAATATTTGTACGAGTAAATATTGTTTCAACGCATTAAATGTTTTTTAACATGTAAAACACTGTGCAGACACTGACCTCAAAATAACAAAACATTGACATTAAAATAGTTTTTATTATTACTAATATGAGAATCATCAAAGTATAAAAATTATAATGGCGCTAATTATTATCTGCTTCTGTGTTTTTTAGGCTCCTGAGGAACAGAAGGATTGTATATGTGTGAATTATACATTTCTACTACATGAAAACAAGAACATTTTAAAGACAAAGAATCTAGTAAGAAGAAATATTTATGTGAAGGACATTACAAGAAAAATAACAGTTAGGTGGACGGACGGACAGACCAACGGACAAATGGATGGAGGGACAGACCAACGGAGGGACAGATGGTTGGATGGTTGGATAAACTGATAGACAGACACAGAGACGGATGGATGAATGAATGAACAGATGGATGATTGGATAGCTGGATGTATATATGGACAGGCGGACAGAGACACAAATGGATGGATAGATAGATGGATAGACAAAGGGATGGATGGATGGATGGATGGATGAATGTAGAGACAGACAGATGGATGGATAGATGGATGGATGGATGGAGAGGCAAATGGTTGGATAGATAGATGGATGGATGGATAGACAGACGTATGGATGAATGTACATATGAATATATGTACAAATGGGGGAAGGTAAGACTTAAATAGTTGAATGGAAGGACTGATAAACAAATGGATGTAGTCAGGAACGGGAGGAAAGGTAGAAGTATAGATGTGTGGATGGAGGAATAGTAAAAATAAAAGGTGGATGGATAGAAAGATGGATGGATGGATAAAATGATGGGTGAACAGATAGGCATTTATTCATTTATTCATGTAAACGAAATAGTTTGACATCTTGTTAGTGGACCGTCTCTTAAAATAAGAAACATTTTTATAAATTGATTTAAATAAACATTAGGAATTGTATAATAATAATAATAATAATAATAACGTATCGTATTGTAATAATAATTGTATATTTGTATTAAAAAAGGTTAATATTTCCCTGAGAGATGTTAGATATACAAAAATCAACTTAGATTGTGTAATTATCATTATTGCAGTAACGTTAGTACATGCTAAAGAGATAGAATGTATTGATCTTTTAACGGTAGCCTCTATAGCTATAGTCTTACCCTCAATAGCCCATATTTGAAAATGATTTAATGATGCTATTATTCTTGTCTTGTGAATAAATGCTCTTTTAAGAAGTTTCTCTGAGAAAATGAAAGATTCGGTATTGGTGAGTTTTGTACAGTAAATAATGGGAAGGTTTGCAAGTAGTTTTTTATTAGATGCAGTAAAGTGGGTTGAATTAGTTCATGAGTCTTACGTCACAGGAACATATGCTCACATGTTCTGCCAGTGTAATTAGCTTCTCCTTGTTCCTGTTTTGCTCTGTGACAACACAAACGGCAGCATTTCCAGTCCTTCCAGAGACACACAAGCCACTGGAGCAAACGTCTACACACCATCACACAGTTACGCTCATCTGAAGCAGCACAGCAGTGTTTTGTGATTGTTTTGGCAGCCGAGCTGAATTAACCATTACATCAATGTGACTTTTCTACATAAAAGAGCCCTTTTCCTTTACCCAACAATGTCTAATAAATCTGCACGAGGGGAATATTGATGCCGGGTGCTGACGGTGACACAAAAGAGGGGGAATGTGGTTGGAGGCTGCACTGGGTCATGAACAGTATTTTAAGTCTGCAGTTTAACCCTGCAGCCTGTCAGCTCTGACCTTTCGCCAACCCCGACGAGTGGCTCATTGCTCCTCTCTCTCTCTTTCTCTCTCTCTCTCTCTCTCTGTATCTCTCTCTGTCTCTCTCTGTACAGACGGATGGGAGAAAGGGATGTGGGAGAGGTGTCAGACAGATACATGTACATGAAAAAGAGTTAGTAGCTGAAAGCCAGTGCCGTTGTGCAATCATCTCACACGTTTATTCCTTTCTTTCTTTCTTCCTTTTTTTCATTTTTCATTTCCCTCCTGTCCCCCGTTATTCCCTCTTTCACTCTGTCTCTTTTGTATCTGTTTTCTTTTATTGCCATTTTTGCTGGCTGGCTGGACAATTGATGAAAGGCCAAGGCAACCTCCGTATGAAAACAGGGAAATTATTGACCCGTCTAGAAGCTTGGCTGACCTCCCAGTAACCCTATATTCACCTGTAGTTGACCTTGAGGCGAACCTATTTTGTCTTGTACCAACAATTGCAGACTCCCCACAACACACACCCCCACCCCCACATCTCTCACACACACACACACACACACACCACCGATATTGACCAGTCAATGCACGGTCTTAATTATTAGACACGATATAAAACTGACAGCGTGCAGGAGGATGAGAAACAAAGAGTAATAAATGGCTGAAAGAATTAAAGAGCGAGCAAGATAGAAAGCATAAAAATAAGAATCGAATAAAAGCATTAGACAAAAAAAAAAACAGTAAAAATGATTAAAGTAAATGAGAAAATTAACCAAAAAGACAAGAGAAAAAGAGATAGTATATAATTTTTATTGTTTCTGTTGTGTCACTGGTGTGGGTGTGTGAAAGCGAGAGAGGAGAGAGAGAGAGAGAGAGAGAGAGAGAGAGAGAGAGAGAAAAGAAAAACTAAAAACTTTTTAAAACTGTTTAAAAGCTTTGTGTAATTATACATGAATTATCTATAAAGGCTTGGATACTAAAGTTATCCTCTGAAACAGGTTGATCTGTGCAGAATGACTGACACGCTGCTTTCCTCCTTTTTTCTGCGATTCTGTGTTTGAGTAAGCATTAAAAGATGCCTGACTACATCCCTTGTTTAACTACATTATTAATTATTGTTTTAAAGTTACACTGGGCATCGGATTCAGAGATATTAACCAGAGAACAAATCCCTTTCCCACCTTTAGGACCGATTTGTTACAAGTAGCGATTTATTATCAGCTCACAGACCAGCTAAAAGTGCTGCAAACATCTCTTCCCGACTCTTCCGGGTTAATAAAAGTGAATTTTACACAGCACAACTTTAATTTAACATCCCATAACAGCTAAAAATGGCAGTAATAATCGGCAAAAAAGTGTAACTAATTAATAAAAGCGTTAGCTACATACACAAATCCTTCTTTCTTCTTGCGTTTGCCTGAGATGCGTTACGGTGCGAACCTTAAATGCAGAGAGAAAGCCAACGTGAAGTTCATCAAAATTAAAAGCAAAAGCAAATGGCCCGGAGAAGATCGCCCAATAAATAATCTGATCTTATCGCCTACAAGTATGCAAGGCAGGGAGTGAAGGTGTCCAATGAAAATATTCTCATTAATCTGGCGTACCCTCGAATAAACTTCTTTACAGGAAACCATTTCTCTGCAGACTTTGTTGGGGTCAAAGGAAGGTCACGTTCTTTTGCAGTTGATTTATTTATTTTTCTACGGAGAACGATTAGTGAAAACTGACCTCAGAATCACTTAACTCATTTACACTCCCCGTTCGCTCCCTTTTTTGTTTGGCTGAATTATCTGCGAAGTTGTTTAGGTGTCGTCAGGGAGACGCCATGTTGGCAGGGCCTTGTTTAAATTTAGCATTGAAAAAAAAAAAAAGTGTGGGGGGGCTGTTTTTCTGTCGGGTTTCCTACAATTTGGTATGGCAGCTTGTCTGGTTTTTGGCACTGCTTTAAGTGCTTTGAAGATGAGCGAGTTTTGTTGCTTCAGAGTGGTTGCCGTAGACGGGTGGAGATAAGGAAAGGCTTTAAAGGAGCTTGCGTGCTGTTTCATCCTGGTGACCACATGCAGTCTGGATAAACCTGATGTATGCTTTGTCATGCAAAAAAGGATCCGGCTTCAAGATGGCACAGCACCTGGAGTGGAATAATTGGCTTTATTAAAAGTCCTCTATCCAGTGACAGCTGTTAACTTAACCATTGTACATCTTCTGAACCCACATAGGATAGAATTTCCATTGCAGGAACTCTTAGATACATTTCAGTATCTTGCTCAATTTAGGTCTTTAGTTCCTGCTTTGGTGTTGGTACTTTTTTTCCAAACCGGGAGGTACTGGTGTACACCATACTTTTCTGAACATTGCAGTTCATACTTTCAAGTAAAGTATTAAAATTAACCAAGCATCTCTGTGTGTAAAGAATTATCAACTAAGTTTACTGTTCTACTGTATATACTGTAAAAAGCTTGTGTTACACCAGAAGCAACACACCACAAGTGAATTCTCCAAATTATATGCATGCAAATTGCACCTGATGTCATTAAAAAAGATGCTGATTGTTGCGAAGTTAAAGGTACTTTCTTCAACTTCAGTTTTCAACACTGAGATGCAAAAAAACCTCTAGACTATTTACTGTATACAGTATGTGTAACGATATACCAGACTTAAGAAGCAGATCGATTAAACCCAGAGGAGTGTATTTATTAAAACAAAGCAGAGAGCAGAGAGATACAGGATACCAGGAACCAGAGGAGAACGCAGGAGCGAAGGAAAAGACAACCATGACCAGGCTAGGTAAGGGAACTTGGGACTGAAGGGGATGGGATGGGATGGGATGGGTGGGTGGTTTGAGTGAGAGTGTTTGTGAAACAAGTTGCAGGTGAAACTAATTAAAATTTAGGAGATGAAGTGAGTTGAGTGGCTGAAGGATTTGATGTGATGTTACTGTGACAATATCGCTGTTAGAATGTTCATGTTCATGGAACCTTCCTGAAAGTGATCATCCCTAGATGAGTTCACCACAAAAAAACTTCACAACAAAGTCACTCTTTGAAAAAATTGGATTACAAGCAATTAAACAAACATAGATAAAGCTAAGAAAACTCTTAGTGTAGTTACTTCTGTTTGTTTAAAATATCCTGGAAACACTATAAAAAGGTAAAGCATGATGGTGGGGTGATTATGGTATGGGGCTACATCTCTGCAAGCCATGCTGGAGTATACATGTCTATATTATTAGCAATAGAACTAAAGTAATACATTCAGACTTATTTCTTGAACTTATTAGAGATGAATTTATTTCGTTGGCCAAAAGTCTTAGTAGAAGATGGATGTTTTAACAAGACAACGACCTCAAACATACAGCCAGAATAACTTAGGAGTTGATTTATGAGGGAAATTGCTAGTTCATCAGAGGAACCCCTGTAACCTTGAGGAACTGAAGAGACGATTGAAAAAGGAATGGGGCAAAATAAAAGCACAAAGGGACTTACTTCCTAACTTAGACATTCCTTGATAACAGTTTTGCGACTGAAAAAAAACCCCCCCACACGGTACTCGTGTCTGTTTGTGGTATTCACATGCTAATTTCTACATCGATTTGGATTTTATTTATTTGAATATGTGTACAAGAATAAAGTGCCACACAGTGAATAAGTGAATAATATTGATTATCTTGTTACAATGGCAAATAGATGGACAAATTGAAGGGTTTTTTATGAGTGTCTTTTACACTGTGTTGGCTAACGACTGGGTTAGAACATCTCAAAAACAGCAGGCACTTGTTACCCGGTTTTGCAGTGGTTCGTACCTTGCAGAGTGGTCCAAGGAATAGTAAACTTGTCTGAAGTCCATGCCATGAGTTGTTTTGGTGTTACTGAAGAAAAGGAGTTGTATTGGTGTCACAAGAGGGCAATGGTAGCCTAGTGATTTATTAAATTCAATTAAATTCATTTTTATTTGTTTAGCAATTTTAACAATGGACATTGTCTCAACACAGAATGCAGTAACAGTGAAAGTGTAAGTTTATCCTTAATGAACAAGCCGTTGGCGACTGTCCGCAATGGAAAAAACTCCCTGAGATAAAATAGGAAGGAACCAAGAGGAAACCCATCCTCGTTTGGGTGACACCGAATGTCAGTTTATTACAGTTTATGGTAATGGTGATGAAATGTAATGTAAACTGTAGCTTTGGGTCAGTGGAGCAGAGTGAGACTCAGTCCATCCTCAAAGTTTCTTAAATTCTAGGAAAGGGGCAGAAAACTAATGGCTGGTACCTCAGGGGCAAGTTAACCCACCTCCAAGAGAGAGAGAGCGAAAGAGACAGAGAGAGAGAGAGAGAGAGAGAGAGAGAGAGAGAAAGAGAGAGAGAGAAAGGTATGAATTATTTAGTGTGTTGTAGTGTAAAAGTTAAAGACATATAGTGTAGTTGGGGACTCTGGCAAGACTAAGATTAAGGTGATGTACTGCTGATCAGAAGATCATGGGTTTAATTCCCAGCACCAGCAAGCTGCCACTGCTGCTCTTACTGTAAGTCACCTAAGGCTAACTGGCTGAAATGTAAAGGAGAGGAATCTGCCCAATATAAAACAGGTGGTTTTTCTTGTAGGTCTCATTGGTGTATCTAACTGCTTATTTCCCTCCACCGTGGATAAAATAACCAGAGAAAGGCAGTAACAGTGGCTCAGTGTTACACAAGTGGACGTGTCACATATACCTAATGAGTTGTAGGAACTGCTTTAATCCGATGACCGCAGGGGGCAATGTCAATGCCACTTAAAGTTATTTGTTTTCTTTATTATTAAGCGTCTGACTTGTGGCATCTCTGTGCCCACTGAAAGTCACAGCAATGAGCAGGACGCTCGTCCTTACCCAGAAGGTCGTTTTGGCTTCGGTGTTCTCGTCAGGCAGAAGTACGTGTCATTTGTCAGCGTGCCATAGAGGAACTTTCAAACAGGCCCATAACTGTGAAGGCCAGCGAATAAATCTTTATCACTCTGAATATAAAGTGACCCTCTCTGTCTCACTCTGGCTTTCCTTGCAAAATAACGAGACAATAGTGATTTGTGTGCCCTACTTCGGCTTCCATAAGCTAGGAAGAAAACTTTGAGAAACACAGAGCAGCGCTGCCCTCAGCCTGATCAAATCTTTATTGATTGATTGATTTATTTATTTGCTCTAGAATTTAGCTTTCACCCAGAATTTAGCTTTAGAATTTGGCTAGTCAATTTAATTTAATAATAGCAATCTTCATAACATTTATATAGCAATTTAAACAATAGACATCACTAAAATATATAACATATGAAATATAAATATAAAGCAGGATGCCTGTCTTAATTCTATTCTAAATCTACAAGTAACCTTTAGAGGAACCAGGCTCAGGAAAGCCATCCTTATCTGTGTAACAGTGTGAAACAGCATTAAGGCTGTATTTACAATGCACGTATCATGTGACCCAATTCCGATTTTTTTTCTCTGTGTGGTACAGACAGGTATGTCTGTGATGGTGTAAACAGGAAAAAATCACATGGATTCTGATATTATCAGTCGCTTTCAGTTCTCATTGGTATGTGGTAATAAATGGGATATGAATCGGATTCGTTCATTAGTGTCGGTCATGTAAACAGATCAGATCAGATTTTCCTTCCTCTCTTAAAATGATCATTGTTTTATTGACCTTTAAATATGATGCGGAAGTAAAATACTGAATAATTATTTCGTCTTTTGTTCATTGATTATTGTGTTGTTTTTCCTTCCTTTTCCAGTCAGTATGTCTGCACTGGGTTGGTTTGCTGTGTACAGTGTAAATGCAGATATCCGATACGGGGCAGTCGGATATAATCTACAGTGTAAGTGCAGCCTGAAGCAGAAATAAAAGAAATTGTATGTGAACAGAAGCGTGATGTTTTGGCTGTATATTGGTTGATTAGCAGGCAATACAATAACGAGGCTTATGCAAATTAGAGGGAACATTGAAATAATCAATATAATAATATTATTATGAATGATATATGAATATAATTAAATTAATAAATGTGTGTATAGTGTTTGCTGCATATTGTCAGCGGAGCCAGAAAATACTTCTTTCTAAACTTATATGTTTCTGAACATCATAACATTCACTTATGATTCTTTTCACTAGATGATATGATCACTCAAATTTTTGAGATTTTGTAGTAAACACTGTCTAATAATTTAAACGAGCAAGACAAAACTTGTACTTAAATCCAGGCGCTTTCATCAGGAGTGTCATGTGGTGTCATTTTGTTTGACAAAAAAAAAACATTAACAGATTAACACAATTCATCAATTGATAAAAATAATTTTGTTTAAGTTTAAATACACTTCGAGCGCTGAGCGTTTTGGTAGTCATTTGCACTTGTTGCTAGCCAGACTGTAAAAAATGGCCGCACTTAATTAGACTCATCCGGAGATTTATGTCTTTAATCTGTGACACGTTCAGTAACACACTTTCTAAACGGTAGCTAATGGCAAACAAACAGCAACGATAACACAGCATACAAACACTCCTTTTCCCTGAAAAGTTTCTCCTCTTGCTTTACTGTCCACATGACCTCCATGAATGCAATCACACTGCAGGTAAGCGTCTAAAATCCTTACCAAAAGTTCATCCTTAATTCAAGGGCAGGGACGCAGGGGTTTGTTATTGTGCTGATGTGTGTGTGTGTGTGTGTGTGTGTGTGTCAGACATTTGTCATAACCATTAGCAAATGAATAGAGAGCAGCTTCTTCTTCTGTTTTATCACATCGTGTCTGTTTGGATTACAGAATAAAAAACCTGACTGCCAGCACAGACACAGAGAGAGAGAGAGAGAGAGAGAGAGAGAGAGAGAGAGAGAGAGAGAGAGAGAGAGAGAGAGAGAGAGAGAGAATATAAACCACTTTTCTTGTTCACTCTTTGTATGTTGACATTTTGTTCTTTCAGTAATGAGGTTGTTGTGAGGTCAAGAGTTCTGGATCTTTTCCTATTTTGTGTTTGTAATATATTTGGGGAGATTTATATAAAGTAAATTGATGATATTATTCCCTTTTTTTTAATTAGGGTTGGGTTATTAGTTAGAAGGTTGTGTGTTTAAATCCCAGGACCACCAAGCTCCTGCTGTTGGACACTGCCTTTAAGCAGTGTCTACAGATATGTTATTTGTATAGTGATTTTATTAAGAAATATTTTCTTTACAAAACTAAATAGAGCATTTTGAAAGATGGAGTAGTGTTACTAATAAAGTTAGTGTAAATGTCTAAAGCAACTATTTCCATTCAGAATAGATTCATACTGTATAAATTATCGCCTCAGTACACGGGTTTCCAGATCAATCCAACTCTTTTGTTAAAGTCTGTCTGGATTTTAGGTCCATTTTTTCAGACTTTCTCTAAGTTTTACTGCTGTCTTAGTGGTGCAGTTATTAAAAAAAAGATCAGGGTTCAAATCCCAGCACCACCAAGTGATCGAGGCCCTTAACCCCCAATTGCTTGTATTAGATAAATGTAAGTCTCTCTGGATAAGGACATTTGCCAAATGTCATGTCTTAAAACTATTTGCAAGATTAGCTTCACTAAATGTCCTTTAGTGACTGTGACAATAACACCCTGTGATGTGCGTCTGTCCCAGACACACGGGGTCAAAGACAGTCTCCTGGAACAGGAGCTACACATTGTAACTGTAACCAGGACAAAGCATTTACTCAAATATCTAAATGTTTTTATAAAGACGTTTAAGGGTGTTGAATTCTAAAATTTAGCTGTTAGGGTGCCTAAACCCCAGACAAACTTTGTTTGTTTCCTGGTATAATATTGCAGTAAATATTTTGCAGAGGGTTTGGGTTTTGGGTTTTGCTATAGGTTGTTTGCACATGATGTCATTGCAGTCTCATGAGATGGACCTAGAGGACAGGAGGTAATTTTTTTTCTGAAAATGACTATAATTGTTGCCTTGTTTAGAGCTGCACAAACTGGTAGCTTGAAATTGTGCATCTGCAGTCGGTAGCTGCAGAGTCAGGCAATGCTCGCGTGTGCAGCAACAACTTTATCAAAGTTAAGTTTATGTAATATTTGTAATATGTTTCTGGTTATAAAAAGTTAGTTTTTTGTACTTTGCACAGTTCAGAGCGGAGCTGTGACAAACTGAATGCTTGTAATTCGACACACATTGCTGCTATCACTCTTATTATTTGTATAAAAAATGGCAACCCTACTTATACAGACAAAAACCAAACGGTTGTTATTGTTGAGCTTCTTGGTACTGATGTCATTGACCCATCCAAGTCATCATAACTTGTAATTCTGTGCAAGTGTTAGATTCGTACTGTAACGTTTACTGTACAGGGAGAAAATGACATCATTACCGCCGGTGCCTCAGGCTTCCTGTAGTTATGACTGCATCTGACTGTTGTGTTTGTAATAAGGTGATGGGTGATGGAGGCAGTGTGTTTTAGGCTGTGTGTTTCATCTGTCCATGATTCTAGAGTGATATCTCACGAACGAGCGGTTTATCAGGTGTTTGTATGTAGGATTTATATTGAATTATCTTTGTAACCATCAGAGGAACCGGATTTCTTTTGTAATTGAATTAAAGGTCACGGAAAAGTCATATGTTTGAAATGGTTCTGTATCTCTTTATGTTGAAAGGCGTTTTTAATATGGGATTTAAAGAATTTTAGGGATGCTGATAAATATATTATTATATTTTCTAATTTTGAAGGTAAAAATAGCTTTTAGAGTATGTTATAATAAATTCAACCCAGTGCTAAGAAGATAAATGCGGATCGCTCTTTAAAAAAACAATACATTTATTGGATTCGTATCTCAATCTCTTTTTCTGGTGAGGTTATAAATGACACCTGCACATCTAAAGACAAGTCTATTATTTCCCCTGGACGTGTGCTATTCATTACTGTCACTGACAATACGGCACACCTGTAAACAGACCATTCAGTCAGTTTATCAGTGTGAAGGTCTTTACACACTGACTCCAAAATATTCATGTTCATTTTTTTGTATTCGTTATCTTAAAACTTCGTCAGAGATTCAATAATTCGTCAGAAAGTTTATTTCAGGATGTCAGTGACTCAGTGTGATGCAGCAAAACTGGAGCCACATATTCAAAGAGAAGTCCACCAATAGAATAGATCCTAAACAGAAACACACACACACACACACACACATCAGACACGGAGCTTCGGAAATGTGCTCGCTGGACATTAAAACCAACATGCAATAGGTTACAGCAGGGTTGCCAGATCAGGTGGTTTTTATAGGCTTATTATTTAACAAAACTTAAATTATTTATCGTTTAAAGGCTTTTAATAATAAAAAGAGTGATATAAGTTTTAGTTCAGGTTCTATTTACCTCTAATGTTTGGTGAGCATTAGATACACAGCCAGTAATATTTTTTTTTCGATACCAGCACTATGGCCTCCTAAATCGCCTTAAATACTGATTTTTAAGTTAATTTCTCCTCCTCCGTCAGCCATTGTGGGTGTTAAAATTCTAATTTAAATGTACAGACCTGTTTCGCTAGTCTGTGCTAGGCTGTAAAAATTTACTCTGATCAACCAATCAGAGGGTGAAAAAATGCTGACGTCGATATGCACCAGCTAGCGGGAGGCGGGTTTAAAAACCTGATTGGTTAAGGTCTTTTAAGTCTATTAACCAATTAGTAATCTAACCCTGCTAATATAGTTTAGGTTCCATGGGCAGCGCTACTGATTCTGAAGGCAGATTAGATTAACATGGCAGCACATAGAAACTGACATCTGATTTTGAGTTTAAACTGAAACGTGTGTTGGCAGTGTGTGTACCATCCATGAATAGCGTTTTTTGACTCTTGTTAAATCATTTCCTTTTTATAAGATGATGTAAGCGGGACTTCAAAAAAAATCGAAAATAGTCCCGAAATCAGAAATGGGCATCATGACCTGCAGTGTAAATGCGGCCTAAGTTACACAAATGAAGACTGTCTCTGTCTCACACACATATCCATTTCTAACAGTCAAAATATTTGAGCCCGCCGGGTGTTTAGGAGCGTCACTGAGTGTGCCCTAATAATCTCCCACTTGACTTTCTGTAAGACATGGCTGACTTAAAGTAAAAACCTTTTCCAGTCTGGCATCCACATCTGGAGGATGTGAGGCAGTGGGAAAATCTTAAGGCGCCTCTGATTAAAATCACACACATCCCTCTCCCTCGGTGACACCGAAGTTTACAACGAGGAACGGAGTAATGACTTAGTAAACATAGAATATAAAAATAAAGACATGTTCTTGTTAATGCCCAGGCTACACTTAGATGCTTATTAAACACTTGACTTTATTTACTGTAGGAACAGATGTTATTAATATTCCTGTTATGCTTCTTATCGCTCCGTCTTTTTCTCTTGACCCCATTAGCTTCTTCTTTATTCTTATCATTTTTTATAGCTTTATTATTTATTATCAGTATCTTTACTCCTATATATCTTTTTTGTCTTCCATGGCTGATTGTTATTCTTCATCCTGATCTGCAGTCTATGTTTAAAACCCTGAATTGTAATGGAGAGTGGCTATAGCTACAACAGTCCCAGAGGAAACTTGCTTACATTAGCAGGAAGCGTTTGGCTCTTATATCAAACTGTGCTAGCGGAGTGAAGCGCCCTGTTTTTCCCATAGACTCCCAGATCCACCACAAATCCCCTATCATTAGAACAGATGTTTGGATAAGACTTTGTAAACTATGACAGAATTTCAATTTTGGCTATGTCTTTATGATTCTCTGTGGGCAGTATTACACAGCATGACATGGAAAGCTTTCGCTAACTGTGTGTGTTTGTGTATTGAGAAAATATTTCTACTCCCAGGGCTTATTATTCCCTGCGTGATAAAAAGTCAAGGGTATAAGGGCAGAATATACTACCTTGGGCCCCTAATCACTAAATCTTTCAGGAAGGCAGAATTCTGCACTTTTTCTCTCTATTTTTGGATAAGACAAAAAAAACAAAACAAAACATAAAGCCATTAGGCCTGATTTCCTGAGATGGTGTCAGCTGACATATCAGTGCTGTCACAATACTGGATGTTATTCGAGAAAGAGTTAGCAGCACCATCACTGCTTGTCAATTACCACAGTGTCACTGCAGTTCTAATAAGTTCTAAAGATATAATCTGTGTAATTGAATGAGGTGTTTACTGAATCTCACCTCTCGCTCTGTGCAGTAAGTGCAGCGGAATTTCTTAAACTGCAATAAACTATACATCAGTAACGCATCCATGTGTCAACGCATCCATTTCCATTAGTATCTCTAAACACCCACTTGGGATTCATATATTCCAATTGGCCCGGCGTGGCCTACGTGCTGACTGACCACATAAGCATAGCAGTATGTCTATGTACGCACAAGGCTCTCCCCTCACAGCCAGCAAAGCAGGGTAGACGGCGTTGGGAGGATCAGCAGCACCCATGATGAATGAATTTCGGCGGAAGAGTTCCATGGAATGTCCTTGACTTTAATCAGAACTATTTGTTCTCTCTCTCTCTCTCTCTCTCTCTCTCTCTCCCTCTCTCTCTCTTCTGAGTTTGCTTTTTTCTGTTTGGGATGTTCTGTGAGGCCCTGCTTCTCCTCAGTCATGTCCACTGATATTCTGACATTTAATGACAACATTTTTACAACATTTCGTTTAAGAATATTACCCAGAATTCATCGATGATTTCCTTTTTCTGTTAGTTTTTTTGTTATGATTTCGTTTTTTTAAACTATTCATTTGTTCATCTTCTATACCCACTAATTCCCAAATTCGGGGTCACGGGGATCTGCTGGAGTCTATCCCAGCTGTCTCTGAAAGGGCAGGAAGGGTACATCCTGGACAGGTTGTCAGTCCATCACATGGCCACTCCCTCCTATAGGCAAATTAGAAACATCAGTCAATCTAACATACTTGTTTTTGGACTGTGGGAGGAAACTGAAGAACCCATAGTAAACCCACGCAAACACGGGGAGAACCTGCAAACTCCACACAGAAAGACCCCTGGGATACGAAACTGAAAACTTCTTACTGTAAGACAACATTGCTAATATGCACTGCACATGTGTTTAATGTTATCATGCTGGATTTGGGTCAGCTCCGTCACCGCAGAGACGGCATGATGACGATAAACACATATTTTCATGAATGCGTGTCTACAAGTGACGCAAAAGAGACGAAAATGTGTAGCATAGTCATTACTTTTTGCTTTTTTTCCAAAAAGTACTCCCCTAGCTTTGTTATATATTACAGTTGAACTGCTGATGTCTTGGGCATTACTTTGTTGTTCATCCTGGTACTTTTTTGGGCCTTAAGCGTGGCACTTGCTTTGCTGTCTATGAGAAACAGAGAGCCCTCAGATTTCATCAAAAATACCTTGCACTGTTGTCCGAAAATGAAAGAAGACCCTAGGGGTTTGGAACAACACCAGGTTGAGTATTTAGGTGGTTATGGTCTTGGTCTGCCAATTGGAAGATCAGGGTTCGATTTACAATTTTGCTAAGTTACCACTGCTTGGCTCTGAGTAAGGCCCTTTACCCCCGATTGCTTAGTTGTATAAATGAGATGAATGTAAGACGCTTTGGACAAGGACGTCTGTCCAATGCTGTAAATGTAAATGTAATTAACGACAGAAATTTTATTTTAAAGTGAACTATTTCTTTAATGCTGGAGCATGTAGAAACATACTGTACAACTCTGTGCTTTAGACTTGATGCATGTGCTCTAGTAAGAGGTCCATAACATTTGACCAAATACCACCAAACATGAACATATTCATGTTTGAACCATTCCACGATAATAAAACGCTTCATTATTAGAACTGCTTCTGAATAAATCTGACAATATTATATGTTTTTTTCGTTACAGAGCCCAAATGACAAACCTCCATGAAATCAAGGCTAAATAAAACAACCACTTCTATCTACAATTCTGTACACAGTTACACAACCGCAGGCCTTTCAGTACGTACGGCGGAAGAGGTTTATTGTGGTGTGTTTTACCCTTGATGGATTATCCGGATGTGCGTACAGTCACCGTACAGCTGAGACACATGCCAGTTCTTTTTACAGGAAGGGTCATTATTTTTTTCTGAAAGCAGCATCAGGTCCTTCATTTTTCTTGCTGATACACAGTTTACTCCGACTGCACAAGCGCGCCAGCATCTAAACAAAACGAGACATGACTGATGTGACAAGAAGCTGAGATAACTGTTTATCAGTCCTAAACTATGGAAAGACTGTTTCAACCAGGCCAAAACATCTCCAAACACCCATCCAAAGCCTGAGATTCCCACGTTTGTCAGGATGAACCTCTGCAGGCTGCATTCCTATGCCGCACTGATTGGTATCATGTCGTCCGCCCCCGTTCAATTTTATTCGGGGAACAGATAACTGTTCTTTTTAATGTTTTCATCTAATATAAACAAACAGAATCAATTTAAGAAACTCAGTATGAAGAAATATGTTCTTATCGAAGCTCTATATATATGCACACTCGTCATGTTTGGTTGGAATGAACTGAACTCCGGTGCGAGTTCTTGGTTAGTACAGTTCATTTGAGTAAGTAGGAATGCTGACAACCGAACCCTGTTGTTTTATATCTTAATGGAATCACACCAGGGTTTGTTTGAAAGCGGAACCGTGACTCATCTTTTTAGTTGTCTCGGTCCATTTGTTTGGTGGGTTCGGATGTCCAGTCAAGTCAAGCAGCTTTACAGAATCATATATTCATAGTATTTAATGAATATCTGAAAAAATGTCCAAATGAACTCTGGTGCAGTTTGATTAAGATATGAACATGACACGAACCAAATATATCTAATTAGACCAAAAACAGGATAGAAGGAGGAGGACATTTATGTTGCCCATTAGTCAAAATTGTCACCCCTGTTTCTGGATACAACTAAGGAAATCCTGGTGTTGTTTGGAACATTTTAGGAGGTCTTCATGACCCATCAAGATGTGGACATATCACTTTGCCTCTAGGTTTGATATCTTGTCAAATATCTCGATCTCTGTCAAAAATGCGAGTATGAACCAGAACCAGATTTATCATTGGCTTTGAACCAAATAAACCAAACAAACTGAACTACAACTGTGAACGCACCCTCAGTTATCAGTACCAGTAGCAGTGTGTTCTTATAGCAGTGGCAGAGTGTTCTTCTGCCAAAGGGACGACTTTAATCTAGTGTGGGTATTTTGTATTTATGTAATTATTCTCTATCAGTGTCAGTGTTTTTCTGTACCAGTGTCACAGGGTTATAGTGTCAGCAAATATATTATAGGATGTGATTTTGACTAGTAGGATGTGATCCTAAATCAACATTTCAATCAACCAATCATAATCATCTGATGTCATCAGTGTGTGTCGACCAAACCCGCCTCAATCTATTTTTAAATCTTTCCCTTTTTTTTGTCCACAAACAAACTGAAAAACTTATTAACCGATTAAACGCTGAAAAATCTCTGATTGTCTGAGACTGAAAAGTCATTGATTCTGGAACAATTTCCTGATACTGACGATTCCTGGATTAACATTAAATCCCAACATGAAATTAGACTATAAACGATATTAAAATAATTGATGCTAATCAGGAAACAACATTAGTGAATTTAGACTGTACTGATTCTAATGATCCAAAATAAACATGAATGAATTTAGACACTGAATCATAAACAATCACTAATGAACAATTGGGTGTAAAATGTTGTGAAAGGGTGAACCTGTAGAACCGCAATAGAGCAACATTCTTACTATAAAACAGGCTTTAACATTATTACATTCAATCACAACCTTATAACATTTAACAACCACAACACTGATCTTTAGAACCATAAATTCAAAAAAAAATCTAAATACATTTTACTGCACACACACACACACACATCTATTTTTGGTGCTGAAGGTGAGGGAAATGTTCACACATCAACTAAACTGCACACACATGTTATATACAATTGTTCAGTACAGCATGTAATCTATTACAGTTTTCATTTAAATATTTAATGTTTATTATTTATATATTAATACTTTTATAATATTACAATTTAATTTACAAGGATTCAAAAATGGATTGAGGCGGGTTTGATCGACACACTGATGACATCAGATGGTTATGATTGGTTGAATGAAATCAATATTTTGTTCCAGTGTTTGTCTTTTTAACAGAAGTGTTTTGTACTTGGTTAAATGGTGTAACTATGTTGTAGCAGTGTCTGTGTTTGGTGCCATTGTTAATGCTCTTGTAATGGTTTTTCTGCCATTTTATTTGCTGTCTGTTTTCATACTGTTTAAGAAACAGCGGCATTGACATTTTTTTGTGGTAGAATGGGAAGCTGTAGTTTTTTGAAAGGACAACCTGTGATTAATGAATAAATGTAACACTTTAATCATCGAGTCGCTGTGGTGGAGTATCAGTGGAATGACCCACTCCAGACTGTACTGATATAAAATAATTATCCACCTTGGTGAGCTATAATAACACCACAGCATGGATTCCTCTCTATTACTACACATCCTGTCAGGTGTTTCTTCAACATCAACCATTTTTATCGTGGAAACATTTGGTCCACTGATAACCTGTAAGTCTCCATGGCACCAGACAAGAAGTTTTCTAATCCTGTTTGTTTGGTATCTCCTGCACGTCAAATAGTGTCAATGTGTCAAACACCGTGTCAGGTACAGGAACGCGACTTGAACGAGGACGAACAATAAGAAGGATAGAGGAGATGCACTTCAAGGCATTTTTTTCCAAACAGACATTCATGCTACCAGGGTTTGCCTGCCCTCACTTGACAAACAAATGACAGGAAATGACAGGCTTTGAGAAAGCACCTCGGCTCGACCTGATGGTAATCAGAGAGCAGGATTGTAATGCTGGCAGCCCTGCTATCGCCCATCTCCCTGCACCGGAGGCAGCTCATACGCAGAGACTTTTTTGCATCTTTGTCATTTCGAACAAACAGAACCTCCAAATAGCAGATAGGGCCGCACATGCTGCTGTCAGCTGTGTCTGATCTGATCTGTCCGTCAATCTGTGCTCCGTTTGTTTGTGTGTGTGTGTGTGTTCTAGATTGTCGGGTGTCGTAAGAGAGAGTTAGGGGGTGGCAGGCCCAGAGCTGTCAGGGGTGAACAATGAGAAAATCAATGATGTTATGCATGCCCACCTGTTCATAATCTAATCAATCACAGAATGCATAATGCAATGAGACTGTTTATTTATTGGGAGACCTGCACACCAGAAGAGCCATTCCTGACACGTGATTTCATCGTCTCGACAATAGAACATTTGAATCGGAAACACAGCAGTCTTTCAGTTCGCTGCCCCACTTTGTTGATGTTGTTCACGACTGTCGTGCTTTGTTGATTTTGGGGTTAGGCTGAGGAATATTTTTCGTAGCCCAGTCGCTAACTGGCTTAGAGTTTCTATACTGTAAAGAAGGAGACTTGATGCTCCGCATCACTCGTGATTATTGTATCATCGTGCAAAGACGATAGAACCTATTCTTTATTTAGGAATATACTTCAACATCCACGTGTAATGACTACATTTTGAACGTGTGTGTAGGTGTTTGTCTGTCTTTAATTCAATCAAATTCTCCACTCGCCTTGAATTTTTATTCCAATTCGATTAGCAGGGCTAAAGCCGTCACGTTTTCCCTTGACAAAATGAATGCTTATATTAATCCTGCAATTTCCATTTAAAATACTGGCCATCGGTTTGATTAATAAGAAGGACCAATACTGAATAATTATGTCTCAGACATGCAAAGCGTAGCCAGCTATAGGCCAAAGCGCAGCTGGGTTTGCTTACAGATGCCCTCTGGGATCTCACAGGGGTCAAACCAAAGCAATGGCCATGACTGAGGTGATGAATCAGTTAGCCGATCTCTTCGACAATTAACAAGGCACAGCCTTTCTATTAATTTGCTGCCCCAAGAGTGGTGACTGGTCAGATGTGTCAGGGTCAAGGGTTAGAGGTTGAAAGCAGGGGTCGGGGTCAAGCCTGCTGCATCGCTTCAGGAAAATTAAGATAAGAAAATAAACGAAAGATGGCAAATTCAATTGAAATGCATTGCTTAATTTACCTCCTCTTTCCCGATGACACGTTTCTATATGACTACAATATGTGATTGGTTCTAAAGAAAAAATGTAAAGAGTGCTTTTAATTAGTAACGATCAATCTAGCTGCATTTGGCATTTGGGCATTCGATAAAGGAGAATCAATGTTAATGTATCAGGGTAAAGAGCAGACAGCAAACAATCCGACTGATCCTGGTGAAGGGATTATGGGTTAGCATTTATTCAGTGGAGGTATTGTAGACCCCCCCGCCACCCCAAACCAACAGCCGTAATATTAAACCAAGGCGATCTATCGTCATTCATTATGAGTACATTGATTTTGGACCTCATTGACTTTTCTCATACCAAGCCATGTTTTACTCAGTGTGTTTTATTGAATTATTCCCTAACGGAGTTTGAGGATGTGCTATGGGCAGACAGTCTTTTGTTGGCCAGACACAGAGATATCCAAAGACATAACTTTATCACGCTTTGCATTTCTTTACGGACACCAAAAAACAGTCATTCTGGAGGTTTTATTAAGCTTTATTATTTATTAGAAGTGTAATATCTGGATCATATTCCTACTAAACTGCACATGACCCTGAAATAGAAGGTTTAATGTAATGTAATATATATGTCATTTAAACATATCTATGTGTCTGTGATATTTTACAGCACTTTCCTCTGCTTAGACTCTTATGGTGGCTGTTTTTTTTCTACATTCCTGTCCCTGTCCTGGTTTGTCATTGGTTGTTTATTTCTGTTTAATTATTCGTATTATTGAATAAATTTCTACATACATTTGTATTATACATCGTTTTTCTAAAAAATCCTCCTTATTTTTTTTTTAACAAATAATTTTAATTTATATTTGACCACTAATATTAAAGGTGAAATTTTGATGGTGACAAGGTGAAATTAAAATTGTAATTTTTTTGTTCCCACACTAAATATATTTTTATTAAATAATTAACATTTCGATCTTAGGCGCTAAAATGTTAATTCAAGCATTCGTGACTTTAAGTTTGGATTATTTTAAAGCTTTATTTGGAGGTGGTTCTGCAGGTCCAAAATGCAGCAGCCAGAGTTAATACTAGAACCAGGAGATGCAATCATATTAGACCGGTTCTGTCAACACTGCACATTTTCTCGTATAGATTTTAAAATCTTGCTAATTACTTATAAAGCCCCAAATGTTTTAGCACCTTAGTACTTGAGTGGCTCTTATCCAATTAAAGTCCTGCATGTCCACTGCACTCTCAAAACTCTGGTAATCTGATTATACCTGGAATAATAAAATCAACTGCAGGGCGCAGATCCTTCTCCGATCTGATGCCCAAACTTTGAAATAATTTACCTAACACTGTTTGGGAGGCAGACACACTCTGTCAGTTTAAAACTAGATTAAAAACCAATCTCTTTAACCTGCCTTACATATAACACACACATTTCCATTATCCAAATCCGTTAAAGGATTGTTCGGCTGCAATATTAAGGCCAACCAGACACGGAAACACTTCCAATAGCAGACCATGTGCATCATAAGTAGAATAGCATCTACGCTAATTTCTTTCTTATTTCAAGGTCACCCTCACCACCAGATCAAGTCCAGTTGGGTGATCAGCACTTAGAGATGATGAGCCCCAAAAACAGACCCCCAGTGAATACCCTGTCTTTGAGACGGCCAACCAGAGAAGACCAGAAGAATCTATACAATCTAACTGTGCTGCAGTATGAAGCAACCTGCTGGTTTGTCTGGTCAGAGGAGAACTGAGCCCCTGGTTTCTCCCAAGATTTGTTTTATTCATTTAAAACATACATATTGTAAAATCATTTTTATTTATATAATGTTTTTAACAATAGATAAATCTAATATAATCTTCTTGTTGCATAGAGAAATGGTTCATTACCTATTTCCTATTCTGAGAACATAGTCGCCATCAGATCCGGTATCCGGTATTCAGCCCAGTTGGTGGATCAGCACAAAGCGGCAGTTTCCCAGTGATGACTTTGTCTATTAGACAACCATGCAGACAAAACGACAGAAACTTTACTGCAGTATGGAAAATTCTACTGGCTTCTCTGTTTTTTTCTTAAGGTTTTTTCTCCGATGGAGTTTTGGATCTTTGCCGTCGTCACCTCTGACTTGCTTATTTGGAGACTCTTAATTTTTAGATAGTAATTAAACTGATGTTGATCTGAATGTTTTAGTAAGTTTTCATTTTAAGTCTTATGTGTATTGATTTTGTAAAGCCGCTTTGACACAATCTCTGTTGTTAAAAAGTGCTATATAAAAAAGGCTTGACTTAATAACTTGACTTAATAACGTTAGCATGCTAAGGCTTCACACCGTAACAATGCGATGCTACATGATGCCGAAACATGCGATAGTTTACATATTCTTTCACAAAAGTTCAAGAGGGGTTCAAGTTTTTTCACACCTTTTAGCCATCACTCGTGTTAAAATGGGGTCAAAAGCAGGGGCTTACAGCACTTCTCATTAATGGTGCCATAATCAGTAGAGGTATTGACCTTTACAGGGCCTCTCTCTCCTGACGACAAAGCCACGGCTTCAAAGTCTCTCGGTAGACTCTAGGCTAAATCTGTACAAAGCAGCACAGAGAGTTGTCAAAGAGAACATCATTTGGACGTGTCCCGGCCTCTCGGGAGCAGGTCGGCTTTTATGTCAGAAAGAAAGCGTTCCCACATGTTTGAAAATATGGTTAATGCTCCCGGGATCACGTTTCGTGGCAGCCTTCTGTACCACTTCAAAACACTCCCCTGTTAAATGGCTTCAGAGGGGGAAATTAAGCCTGACACTATTTTTGTTATGAAAACACAATTTAAGATGGGCTCGACTCCCTCCGTCACCATGGCCCTTAAATCTGTCGCTCTCTGTGACGCTAGCTGAAACGATTTGCTTCCCCTCCCTTTCTCTTCGTCTCTCTCGCTCTCCAGCTTCCTGTGGGTGGCTCTTGCCAAATAGGAGCACATATGTTTCTCTGTAATTAAACAAGCTCTTGTTAAACGGGCCTGCTCTCGTCAAGTATGAATGATTAAGTAATGACGTGATCTAGGGGAAATTAATAGTTATCTTGTTCTTTTACACCCCCTCCTCTTTTTGTCTGTCTGAAACTCTGGAACTCTGACTCATGTGGAGGAACTCGAGTACTGACTATACTTCTGTTAATGCATGACTGCAGCAAACATAGGGAAGTGTTGCTCTAATTACACAAAAAAACAAACACACATTGCATCATTAGTACCGCTGTAGAAGTTTCTTAGAGTGTTCAGAAATAGAGAAGAAAGGAATGAAGAGTAAGTAATGAAATACTTGATGGTCACTGTTATCGGAAAATAATCAGTGACAAGCTGGTGTGATGGGACTTTTAAAAACAAGAAATTCTCATAGTAACAGACTTTATTGCACATCAGTTTTTCTTACTTAAATGGACTTCACTTCCCACAATACACATTCACTTTCCCATTCAAAGCCACCAGACTTCACATTCACATTTAAATGTCTCCCAAACACACACACTTACAGTACACACACACACACACAGTTTTTTTCTTTACAAGGAACCCAAGGAACCTTCAGTCGCAATTATTTTGTGAGGTATGCACATTTAAATTTCTGGCATTTGGCAGACTATCTTATCCAGAGTGATTTAGATTCATCTAATTTTTAATGCATCTGAGCAATTGATTGCTAAGGGGCGCAGCGTCCCAGCAGTGGCAGATTGGTGGCGTTGGAAATTAAACCTATGGTCTTCTGATCAGCACTCCAACACCCTAACCGCTATGCAACCACTTCCCATATACACTAAAGGTGTGTTCACACTTGTTCAGTTTATTTGGTCCAGACCAATAAGAAAATGACACTTGGTTCTGGTCCGCTTAGCGTTCATAATCGCATTTTTAACAGCAAACCTGAAGATCCCAAAGCTAAAGGTGAACCGGAAAAGACCTGAGACAGAATCAATCCCTGGGCACAGCCGTGTATGTGGGTGCCGGCGCCGTAACACACTATGCCACGGCGCTGGCCAAGACTTGTATTTTCTGCAGCCTCAGTCTGTTAGTTTGGTGTGCAACAGGGTTCTGATGTCAGCTCTCATACTTACTCAAATGAACCGTACTAACTTACTAAAACCAAGCATGACAAGTGTGAGCACACCCTTAGACTATCTTCTCTTCTGATGATAATACCAAGCCTTTGCTTGTGTGTTCTCTAGTTTGACCCTGCTTTTACCTACAGTGTCTGCAAAACAAGGTAGCTCAGCTCTTAGATTCCCCTCATCTAGCACCACAAACACAGTTAACCTATCAAAATAAAAGTCTCCCTAAAAGGATCGATACAGTATTCGTATTCTGAAAACTACATAACATGTAGAATGAAGGTGTATCAATGCACATTCCCTGCTAGTCTGGTGTAACCTACTGCATGCAACGTTTTATAGGCTATTGTCTTGTACTGGGCTTGCTATTCTAAATATAAGCTTTAAGTTACAGTAGTCACTAATCTAAACATAAAAGAGGTGATCAAAGACTATAAACATAATTAACAACGGAAAAGTTACAGTACATCACTAGTTGTCTCTTCAGGAAGAGGTTACTTTGTAACCTCTTTAGGGTAATGTTCGATTTGCTCTTCAGGGCACCGTTAGCTCTTCTGGGTAACTTTAGTGTTTTATGAAATAAACAGATCCATAAATTACAACACTTAAAATGAACATTCATCTCAGGGCCATAGACAAACAACCACTTACACACTCACGGAGACATTTACTCGTATGAGCAATTTAAAATCATTAATCAATTTAACCTACATGTTTTTGGACTGTTGGAGGAAACCGGAGAACCCAGAGTAAACACACACACATGGAAAGAACAGGTAAACACCACAGAGAAGGACCCTTGCAGGGGATACGAACCTGAGACCTTCTACCTTCTAGGCAACAGTGCTAAATACTAACCATCGTGCTGCCCGCTATTAGAGCTTAATAAATAAAATGAATCTATACCTTTTCACCTTTCGGATTCATGAATTTACCAGCGCTGTGACGTAATTGGTGGTAACTGACTTGTATGCATGCATTACAGGCTTAGAACACAGTGTTCCTTTTTCATTGTGTTGTGTTGGGTAAAGTTTTCGCTGACTTTACCCGCTACACATTGCTCTAATTGAGCCAGCTGCTGACGACCCAGCACATGACAGCAAGTTCACAAATAAATCCAAAAATTGGGGGGGTTGAAACTCCAGTCAAAAAGCAAACAAAGGGACATAAACAACATATGCTTATTCTCTGGTGATTTGAAGAGCGGTTCCTCTCTAATACTTTTTGCCACAGCTGAGTGACATTTGCAGTGGCAGTGGCCTCCCATCTGCCAGCCTCTAGCCTACAGGCTTATTACTGAAACACACTGAGACAGTATGTGTGTGTGTGTATGTGTGTGTGTGTGATTGTGTGTTAAGACATGCCGTAAATACAGCATAGATCACTCAGACATTTAAACACACTGTAATCTCCTTTCCTTAGGATGTAGAAAATTTTGCATGCAACAGCCACAACACACACACATACATAGGCCTGACCTTGCGACCTTCATCTGATTCCATTGCCTGGCTATCAAGATAATGGGGGAGAGGCAGTGGTAGGTGGGGCAGGGGTTGTTAAAGTGGTGACTGGAGGATTCGCAGAGGCAAAACGGGTGTTTACGCTGCAATGAAAGGCCGACAGGACCTTAAACCCGGCTCAAGGAGGCTTATGTAGATACCATGACCTTTCTTACAGAGAGCAGATTTTCCACTAAAATTACCATTATGGCTTGTTCGTTCCTCAGGGGCCAACACTCAGACTCTCAGGCAGGGTCAGAAGTCACTATGGCACTGTGCCCGTCCTGCATGCTAACCACCCAGAAACACGTGTTAAGCATGGAGTGTAAGACATGCCAGAAACAAGGCACAGATGAAAGCTCACTGCAACAGTGCATGACATGTGTGTGTCCCAGTTACTCCAGGTAGGCTAGTCCATAAGGATGCGCCAAACATTTTAATTAAGATGCTGTCTTTGAAATTGTGTACAAAAAGTTCGATTTGACAAATAAAAAAGACTACGTTTAAATTTTGAAAAAATAAGGTACCCTTATACTATCAAAACAAAACTGCAAGGCCTGAGCTCCACTTTTAGATAAACTAAAACAGCGATTGTTAAGCCATTAGACAGTTATGCGTAAAGCTCATGTTTGGTAAAGAAAATGCAATAAAAATAAGATGTCAAAACATTAAGACTTTAATGAAACACAGCTGATATCTATCTAAATGATAAATAACACCCGTAATAAACCAAAGTGAGCAGGATCCATCTTGCAGGTAAAACATTTTATAAACGTTAGCACAGTAGCAAAGGAATTTTAAATGGTAAAACAGGCGGAAGTCGGTACGCCATAATGCGTGAACAAACTGAACGTGGAAACAAACAAACCAAAATTGCAAAGACTCGTAAATCATGAACAGGCAGAGATCAAAAACTATAAACTTGCTTAGTATGCAGACAGGCTAACAATACTTCGCAGAGCGCTAGCAACTAGTGCTAGCTTATATAGCCAGCTTTCGGCCATGACAGCTAAAGTGAACTCAATATTCGGGTGAGGGCGCCCTCTGGCGTTCTCCAGATGGTGGCGTTACATTACCCATCGTCCTAGGAATGCCTCCAGGCTTTCTTCTAGGTCATCCTTGTGGACAGGGTGCTGGCTGCTTAGGATGAGTGTTATGAAAGTCCTTTGAGAATGGTTAAAGTGTGTTTACTTTGTGAGATCGAGCGATGGGTTCTTAGGGCAGGAGGAGCTGCAGTGCGCCAATCCTCTGCAGTAGTAACAGAGACTTTCCTGCTGTCGGCGCTGATGTTCCTGAGGGGAGATTTTGGCGTGTCTTTTTGCATGGGTTCAGGAGTATCGAGTAGTGAGTGGACTGGGGCCTTCTCAGCTCCGGTCCAACGCTTGTCCTGTAAACTGCGCCATAACGAATACGTTTTTTTTATTGTTTGTTTAGGGTGTAATAGGGCAGTACTGTAGGGTGTAATAGGGCAGCACTGTACACGGTACTAGGGCAGTACTGTAGGCGGTAATAGGGCAGTACTTTAGGATGTAATGAAGGCAGTACTGTAGGCGGTAATAGGGCAGTACTGTAGGCAGTAATAGGGCAGTACTTTAGGGTGTAATGAAGGCAGTACTGTAGGCGGTAATAGGGCAGTACTGTAGGCGGCGGTAATAGTAATAGGGGCTAGAGGGCAAGTACTGTGGGCGGTAATAGGGCAGTACTGTAAGGTGTAGTAGGGCAGTAATATAAGGTATAATAGGGCAGTACTGTAGGGTGTAATAGGGCAGTACTGTACGAGGTAATAGGGCAGTACTGTGGGCGGTAATAGGCCAGTACTGTAGGGTGTAATAGAGCAGTACTGTACGAGGTAATAGGGCAGTACTGTGGGTGGTAATAGGCCAGTACTGTAGGCTGTAATAGGGCAGTACTTTAGGGTGTAATGAAGGCAGTACTGTAGGCGGTAATAGGGCAGTACTGTAGGCGGTAATAGAGAAGTACTGTGGGTACTGGTGGGTAATAGGGCGGTACTGTAGGGTGTAATTGGGCAGTACTATAAAATTTAATAGAGCAGTACTGTAGGGTTGTAATAGGGCAGCACTGTACGAGGTAATAGGGCAGTACTGTGGGCGGTAATAGGCCAGTACTGTAGGGTGTAATAGAGCAGTACTGTACGAGGTAATAGGGCAGTACTGTGGGTGGTAATAGGCCAGTACTGTAGGGTGTAATAGGGCAGTACTGTAAGGTGTAGTAGGGCAGTAATTTAAGGTATAATAGGGCAGCACTGTAAGGTGTAACAAGGCTGATACAGTGGGAAATGTGATGCAGTGTTACTTTTTATCAGTAGAAATATTCATTCATCTTCCCACCAATGAAACCCTGATTTAAATGACTGGTATGTCTTGCTGAACGATGGATAACGATGGAAAATGAGCAGTTCTGAAAGTGTTTACAATTTATAGAATCAATTCCAGCTCAATAATCACCTCAGCCAGTTTTACAGATTTCCTCCTAAATCCTGCAAGACTCCGGTAATTTACATCACTTTAAATGAAATGTTAAATAATCTAGAGTCCAGACCAAACAGTCGGTGTGATCCGTTAGATTTAGACTTATTACAAACACCAGGGGAGGGATTTTATTTCAGGTATTAGCTGTTACACAGATCGAGTTGCGCTTTATGGAGATTTTACAAAATAGACGTAATTAAGAAAGATGTGTGTTAGAAATGGAGATGATTCCCAAAGGAATGTGTGTGTGTGTGTTCATTTTTATAGTTAAGTCTGCTTTGAGAGAATATAGAAATATTATAGAGAGTAATATTTAAATACAGAGTATATTTAATAAACCTGTAACGTATATTACAAAAATATAATATATTCTGGTATATCAGCTTCATGCTGTTATAATGAAATAAAGTTTTATTTGTCAATGATATATATATATATATATATATATATATATATATATATATATATATATATATATATATATATATAACTATATATATATAAATGAACACACAACACACATTCACAAACACACACACACACACACACACAGGTTCTTCCACAATTTACCAGTGGTTTATTTGTCTTTAATTCCCCACCTCACAGGGGCAATCAGGGAGGCTGTGACGGCTGTCATTCTGTGATGACCTCCAATACACACTGAGAGGCTGTGGCATGCTGATTGTAATAGGAGTGTGTGTGCTTGTGTGCATGTGTGTGTGTGTGTGCATGAGAGCAAGGCTGTTTATTACTTCCCTGAGGGTATGATGCCAATGTGTATTCCTGCTTTCTGCCAGTGATTTGAAGTGACAGTGTGCCAAACAAACAGGCATATGAGCTCAGGTGTTAGTGACATGCAGCCATTAGCACTTATTCTGACTGAGTGGAGAAAAACAGCACACACGACTGTACACCGGTCATAAACTGCCGAAAAAACAACTGGAGTAAGCAGTTAACCTCAATTTCCTCAATTGTCCTTTTTTTCTGATTCTTTCAACAAAGTCTTTCTGTGATGGTGTCAGTAGGAAAAACACCTGAACATGAACTCAAATGTACTAAACACCCCCCCCCCCCCCCCCCCCCCCCCCCCCACACACCCCCCCCCCCCCCCACCCCCCCCCCCCCACACACACACACTTAGTGCAGTGATTAAGGTGTTGGACTGTTAAAAGAAGAATCAGGGTTTGATTTTCAGCACCACCAAGTTGCCACTGCTGGGCCCCTAAGCAAGGCCCTTAAACCCCAATCGCTCAGTTGTATAAACTAAATAAATGTAAGTCGCTTTGGATAAAAATGTCAGTCAAATGCTGTAAATATAAATGTAAATTTGGGATCACTTCAATTATGAATATTCTGTCAAACTAAAGTTCACACATGTCCCTTTAGCCCCAGTAATAGGTGCGCTTTTTATCCCAAACACCATAGAATCACTTATTTTACATTTAATGAACGAATCTGTTTTAGAATGCTACAAAAAAACTCAAAAACAAAAGATTTTCTTCTAAAAAATATTTGGTCATTTTAACGATTAAAACTGCTTTCAAAAATGTACAACATTTTTGAAAACATTGCATTTTTCTGTCCTTGAATGTAAACACGTTACACACTGGACACAAAGGACCAAAGGAAAAGAAACAGAAAGGAAAAGGACCAAACTTGTGTAAGCTGACAAGAAATCAATAGTAACTCATATAAACACATTGTACAACTGTAGTGAGCAGAAAAGCATCTAAAAAACACCACACATCAGACCCTGAGGTGGACGAGCTACACCAGCAGAGGAACACAGAACAGTCGCAGATAGAGATGAGAAATTCGGAACTCAAACCCTACTGAATTATTCATTAAATGAATCTGAGTCCTTTAAATCACTTGAGTCGGTAGGGATTCTTGCTGCTTTTGCTATGATCCTCCCACTAGAGGGCACTCAACCAAATCCATAGAATCCTTGGACTCATGAATGTGTTTCTCAGATTCGGTGCTATGAGTCAGACGGATACACTAAATTTCTACGGTTCAGATGAATCAGGTGAACCAGAATTTTGAATCTCTTTGAAAGTTTCATAAACAACTCAGTCAGCTACATGTTTCTACAGTTACTAGCTAACAACCACTTAAAACAACTAAATAGTGTTAATTATTACGTTGTGTTTCTCTATGTTGTTGTTAGCAACACAATAAATTAGGACTCCGAGCAAATGAAGAAAAGGATTTGTGAATCATATAAATCATCGGCTTAATAAACTTAAATGAATCCGAATCTCAACTCTCAGAAAATAACAGGAATGTAAAGTTATTTTGACTACGAGTCATCCGGACAGCTTTTCTGCTCACCACAGCTGTAAAGAGTGTTTATATGAGTTATTATATTCTTACTGGCAGCTCAAACCGATCTGGTGGTCTCCTCTGACCCTCTTTCATCAAGAAAGTGTCTTTACCCAAAGAACTGTCATTCAATGTTGTGTACAATTCTGTGAAACATCAGAGACGGTTGTGTGTAAAAATCCCAGGAGATCAGCAGTTTCTGTAATTCTTCCAGCCCATCTGGTATCAACAACCATGTCAGGGTTAAAGTCGGTTAAAGATCACACTCATTCTGACGTCTGATTTGTCTGTCAACTAAAGCTTTTGTTCTGAATCGGTGTGATTTTATGCACTGATGTGCAGCTGTGGTCCCAATAAACTGAATAAGTGAAGCAAGATATAAAACATTCAATCTAATTATAGACATTTAATTAAAAATAGGTTTTATAAGGTATTTAGTGATTTACTAAAACAATTTAAAGAAGAAATTTGTCAAGCATCAAGACCACATTTACGCTGCATGTATCATGTGACCCAATCCAATTTTTTTTCCTCTGATGTGGTACAGATGGGATTTGACTTATGATGGTGTAATCAGGAAAAATCCCATGGATTCTGATATTTTCAGTCGGTTTCAGGTCTCATTGGTATGTGGTAATAAATGGGAAATAAATCGGATTCGTTCATTGATGTCTGTCATGTAAATAGATCAGATTAGATTTTCACCTGTTGATGTGAGTTGAACGTCACTGAATAAACGACAACGGCGCATGATGTCAACTCAGGTGGACACCAACAGCGAGATATATAATAACATAACACAACTGTGTGATTTAATGTTTATTATTTTTGTATATATAATACATAACACAACTGTGTGATTTAATATTTATTATTTTTGTATATATAATAACATAACACAACTGTGTGATTTAATGTTTATTATTTTTGTACACTTAAAATCCAGTTGTCTATACACATTAATGCATTATTAAAAGAGGTCTTTATAACTAGCGATTGTAGCGATTAATGCTACATTCGTCCAGGCTATAACAAGGACTCTCCTCTTTTTCCCCGCATAAAGAGATAATTGTTTTGACGATCTTTAAATATGATGCGGAAGCAAAAGTACAGAATAATCATTTTGTCTTCGTCCATTGTATCTATTAATTATTGCCGTTTTTACTTTCTTTTCCATTCAGTACGTCTACATTGGGTTGTTTTGCCATGTATACTGTAAATCCAGTTAACGGATACGGGTCAGTTTTAAAAGATGATCTAAGCAGTTTGTCAAAATTATCGGCTATAATTACAAAACCGGAATTAGGCATCAAGACCTGCAGGGTAAATGTAGTCCTAGAAAAACGTCAATTAATTGTACTTTTCGTAATTATTTGTAATTTTACTAAGTAATTGTTTAATTTGTAAACAAAATTCCTTTTTAGTCAGTAACTATAACCCAAATCTATTTTTTCAGTTATTTTCCAACATACAGATCTGACAGTTTCATTTAAGCACCACAGCCCTAAACAGTCAGTTATTAAGACTGAATAAATGAACCTACAATCATGTGGTTTATATCTGATCACTTTTTTTGCTGCGTCTCTCCAGATGTAGGGGCAGTGGTGGCTCAAATGGTTAAGGTGCTGAGTTGCTGATCTGAAGACCAGAAACACCTGGGTTCAAGCCCCACCACCAGCAAGTCAGCCATTGTTGGGTCCTTGAGCAAGACCCTTAACCCTTCCTGCTCCAGGGGCGCTGCATCATAGCTGACCCTGTGCTGTGACGCCCAACTTACTAAGATGGGATATGCAAAAAAAGCATTTCATTGGCTCTGTACACGTACCTTACACAATGAATTGAATATAATAATAATGTTCTGTAGCCATTTTAGTCTAGCTTAATTAAAAAACAGTGCATTTTCTATCTGTATATGTTTTTTTTTATCCTCTGATTTTAGGATAAAGGTTTGTTTTTTTCATTCTCAGTTGAGTCTTTGCATCGCTGTAGATCAGTCATAGCAAGGTTTCATCATGCATAGTGTTCCTGTGTGGTTTATATCCCACACACTTATTGACAAGTTTCCCAGATGTAAAGGAATGTGTGAAGCACACGTCCATGTCCTTCACACTGCAGTCAGAGGGAGGAAGCATGCAGAGGGTGTGAAGTGATGGCATGATGCTGACCAGCTGGTCAGGAGGGCGAGAACAGGCAAGGCACGCACTGATCAGCCCAGACTTCAGGGTCGCTCTTCAGTCTGCAGATCCCTCTGGGACGAGGTGTTTGTGGTCAACGGAACGTGTGAAACTACAAATTGAGTGACTTGAGCGGCTTCAGAGGGAAAAAAAGAAGAAAAATGTCAGCTGGAAAGCCCTGCTGTTATAGCAGGATAGAAAGTGCGTGTGTGTGTGTTAGTGGGAGAGAGGCCTAGGAGCGGTATGACTCATCTTAATTGGGAAATGTGAAAAAACACACACACACACACACACACACACACACAGTAGATGCTGTCTCTGCTAATCTTTTAGAAAGTGTTGAACGCAGGTTTAGCAGAGAGTCAGAAACAACGGTCTTAAGCCGTGTGTCTGAGCTTGACCTGGTTCTGTCTATCTCACACCATGATAATGTTTGCATCTAAGTGGTTATGTGTGTGTATGTGTGTGTGTGTGTGTGTGTGTCTCATCTACACACACTGCACACTCCAGGACTATGAAAGGGTTTTTTTTTTGCTGAAGTTCATCCTAAAACGATTATTTGTCAGCAATCCCTGCAGTTGATAATTCTTGCACTCAACTCATCGCACCCATTTGAGGAATTCTGCACAGGATGAGGCAACTGACAGCAGGAAGCGGCACACTGAGACTCCCGCCTGCTGGTCATGTGATAAGTCAGCGCTGACCAGTTCAAAGCTGATTCAGCAAAGGGGCTGATTGCTGGCAGCTAATCATTTTAGCTACACCTATGAGCAGAGGCATTTCCCCTTAAAAAGGAAAAGTGAATGTGGTTTTTTTTCCTTTTTTCTTTCTTTCTTTCTTTCTCTTTGCTCCTGTCTTACCACTGGCCTTCACTGAATGAACTCTGAGCGAACCTGCTCCTGTTATTTATGTATTTCATGTTCAGCTGGGTAAATTTTTTTTTCCTTTCCACAGGGATTTTTTTTATTCAGTGGAGCTCGGCGTGCTCTGCAGCTCCTGCCATAATAGGTGATGTGCACAAGGTTACCTTTTTGAACCGTTCCATCATTAGCACTCCTGACTTCTTTTAGACATTTCCTGAGGATGGGATGGAATTTGAAATCTCTATTAGTGCCGTGTGGGAGAGAATAATGAATTGAAGCTTGTTTTCTTTCCACTATTTTATTGAGTAGATACTAAGACTTTTAATGCAAAAAAAACAAAATGTTTGGAAGAGGATAAGGAGATCAGCTGAAACCACATGACACTCTAATCCATTTCCTACCACAGGGCTTGACACTGATTTGTCAAAACAAGTCTTAATTATATGCATTTCTTTTACATCTAAACTGACTTTACATAAATGTGCAGGTTCTAATCAATTATCTTTTTTTTAACAATTTACTTAAAAACAATCCAAATGAAGATAAATAAACATAAATTATTTTAAAAACGGGTAAATATAAAAAAAGATGTGCTATCGATTTCTCGCGGTGTTCGAAAAGTCTTTAATTTCAGTGTGTTGTGCAAGTCAGGCTATTTCAGTTCATTAAGGTTAGTCAAGTCAAGTTAAGTTAGATCAGTTAAGTCAGGTTAGTCAAGTCAGTTTAGTTAAGTCAAGTCAAGTTGTTAGTTCAGTCAAGTCAAAAGTAGTTCCGATAAATCAAGTTAAGTCCAGTTTATGTTTATTGTTTCGTTACCCCATTTAATTTAAATAAAACTGTATTCGGATTCTAAACAACTCGTCTCAGTAAAGTGCCTTACAAAAAATTAGTATTAAATAAACAAACATTTCACATCACTCCGCACTGTCGCTGATGATTTCCATAGAAAACACATCTGTTCATGCTAAATCCCAAACACCTGCTGTTTAACCACTTCAAATTATTTCAGTAATTATGCTAAAATTCATAATGTTTCTATTTACATTTTATTATATTTATATATATTTTTTATTTATTTGGTTATACACATTGCGAGTTTGAAGGAGCTTTAGGTACATTTCTGGAGATGTTATTAAGCGCTACATAGTTAATGCCATTGAAAAGAAAGAAATAAAGTGATGATTCATAATGTTTTATTAACCAGTATTGAAGTGTCTTTTTGGGGCAGTACTGTAGGGGTATTAATAACACCCAAGACTAAAACACTGAAAAACAATTATTGAACAAATTTGCTACACAAATGATGTCTAAATGAATTTGTTTGAATCAAGCTTTGTTAATGAATGTTTATATAGAATAATCTGCTTAATAAATAAATAAATGTCACTGTATTCATCTCACACTGGTCCATAAAGGAGCAGAGCTCCGTACCTGAGCTAGCCAAAAACAATGCCATGTTTAAACACTTCTCCCTAAAGTAAAAGGCAATAGTTTTGTGTATTTAATTGGCATCACCGGCTATTTCACATCCTGTACATCCCTATAAGAAGTAATGTTGCTATCTAAGCACTGAATTAAAGGAGCATAAATGCTAGCACAGCAGGCCTCTCGCTAACACGCCCCCTCAATGCTTATCTCTCTAAATGAGCATCTTTCACGCCTCTGTTGTAATAAAAATGCAATTTCTAACATCTCTACATATTACATTCACTCAAAACCATGCTGTGAGCTTCATCTAGCACCTCCATAGTGTAACAGAGGCTCAGGGTAGTAGCTGGGGTTTTTTTTTTTTTTTTTTTTTTCATTTGCCCAGAGCACAAACTCACTCGAATGTATGGAGGCTATAAAGTTTCTTTCTTGACATTTATATATTTATTTTAGTCTGTAAGCAGACCGTTTAAAAGAAAAAGGGAAACATGAGAGTACAGAGCTTTCAGGTGATTTGTTCTGCACATCTTTTCGTGTTTCTGAAAGCAGAAAGCAGCATAGATTTCTGTGGGCAATTTGATTCAAACAAAGAGCAAAAAAATACCCAGGGAGCTATTAGAAAAAGAGAACAAGGTGTTCGGAGATGCTCAGAATGCTGATGGATAAAACAGAACGAACATGTAAAACATCACAAAGATATTAGTAGCGTTCTGGTCTATTCACAAATGGGAAAGATTTTTATTAGATTTTGAATTCAGTTCCAATAGTATTAATGAGATCAGACACTGATGATGTAATAGTGTGGAGGTCTGGGGTCCAGTCGGGGTTCCACTTCATCTCAAAGGTGTTCATTTTTAAGGTATGAAGTCAGAATCAGGACTCTGTGCAGGACATGAGAGCTCATCCACTCCAAAACATGCAGCATGACCCTGTCCCAGTACCCACACTACACCCTAAGGCAGGGGTGTCCAAACTCGATGTCCTGCAGAGTTTAGCTCCAACTTGCATCAGCACACCCACCTGTAAGTTTCAAGTATACCTACCGACACCTTGATTAGTTGGTTTAGGTGTGTTTGAATAGGGTTAGAGCTAAACTTATTAGGACTTAGAACACCAGCCCTCCAGGACTGAGTTTGGACACCTATGCCCTAAAATCTTCTATGAAGTGTGCAATTTTGGAAGTGCACACTTTAGTGCAGAAGGGAACGAGTATCTGGGAACAAGCTGATTTAGAGAGACACCCATCTACGTCAAACGTCATTGGAAACCAATCAGACAATAAAATGGTGACACCGGTAGTTGCACCATTCGCAGTATTGCTCCGAAAAATGATAATAACATGAACAAACTTTTATTTCCAATTAACTTTCCTAACTTTGTCTCTTTTGCCACATGCTTCCCAAAGTCAGCCAAAACCGCTCTGATTTTCCCCTCTTATTTTCTTCATTGGATTGAAAAGTCACACCACCAGATGTACTCTGCGTAATATCCTTATAAGTCTGCTTGGACCTGCACTTACAGAAAGTGTGCATTATGCAAAAAAGTAGGCAGGGCCAAGAAGCTTACTATTAAATTGGGACACCTTACACACTCGCACCTCTCAGCGCGAGAGTGCAAATCAGGGGCACAAGGGTTCAAATGTGGATATTGGGACAGGGCCCATGTCTTCATGGAGCTCAGGGGTTTCGACACAGATGTTTTGTCATGCTGGAACAATGTTTGTGTCTCTTAGTTCTAGTAAAAGAATGATGTAATGCTACAACATACAAAGACATTCTAGACAACCGTGTGCTTTCAAATTCTGGACACTGTTTGGGGAAGACACACGGGTGGAACTATATTTAATAAAAAAAAAAGTGTTTGCTTCTGATCTAATTCTTTTCCCCTTTTCTGAAGTTTTGTGATTTCTTTTTTTCCTTCAGTTCTTCCTAAGCTTTAAGTAGCACTATAGGCCTAGGGTGAAAACCTCTATGTAGGCCATGGAATCCATAGAGGAAGAAAGCAGGGAGAAGCACCAAAATGTCATGCAAAGTTCTGCTGGTGTGGAGCGAGCACTGGCAGCACTACCTGACCTGTAATACATGTAGGAGTAATTAGGACACTTGCAGCCTTAGGAAGTGTTTTCTCTCTGACTTTCTGTCTATCGGCAACTCTACAAAATATCCATCAAGGAAAAAGAAAGGGAAGTTCATTTTTCTTGTATTTTCCCATTGCATTCTGCACCATCCATAGATTCTGTCTGCTGAGAAAAGTAAGAAATATAATAGAATGAAGGAAACCAAACACAGACAGACGTATAGTATGCCGATGTTTAAACATGTCTTCTTATAAGTCGCCGACAGACGAGATGTTGGAATTTTATATAAAACATGTTAAATGCAAATATATGTGAAAACGTAGCTCACTCTGTGCTCTTAACCCATATTTGCTGCCACGTTCCCGATTCAGTTTGACAGCTAAACTAGCCTCAAGAGCAGTTAAATAAGTGGCTGGTATGCAGGGCATGGCAATGTGTGCTTTTCAATATGTGCAAAATAGTTTTAGAGGTCATACACTACCTCTAGCACCCTTGCAGACCTATACGTCTGTTCGAACCGATGAAATGACACAGGACTTTATGACCCCTTTTTTACATATCTATCATAGGCAATTTTGCAACTTGAACAGTTTCCTAGACCAGGCAAAGCAGAGAGGAAGAGAAGCCAATCTAGGCAGATTTCAAGGACACACTTTGGAATGAGACAGGTAGCCCATACTCCTCCTCTTTCCATTTTGTTCCATCAATATTGAGAGCTGTTCTAAAACTTGGGTATGACCCAAGTGCAGAAGTGTGTTACGTTCTACAGTGAAAACACTTTGGATTATTGGCTGCCGAGATATTTGCTATGAGGAGGTCTGATTAGACTCGAGCAGAATGGGTTTTACGACTGATGTGTTTTCTGAGCTGAGATAGCAGTGAATAAAACAAGCATCATTGTCGCTTGATAGATTTTGGCCTATTTAGTCGATCCTGTCCAGGTGGGCTGCCCTCTCCATCCAACCTCAAACCAAACCACTTGACACATGCCATCATTTCGAGTGACAGCCGAATACATTTTCAGATAGAGTCATGGAGGCAACCAGACACAATGGATTTCCAATTCAGTGTCACATTTGTTTAATCTCTGGACGAGGACCGTTAGTGCCAAAAGCAGGACAAGGGACTGATATTCAGCAGACAGCACCACCATTGCTATTGCATCTCTTTCCACATCCCGAAGCAGCAGGTCAGCGTTTCTTCGATCTCAGAGGATGATCATCACCTGAACAGCAGAGCACTTACTAAAACTTTTTGGATGAGCAAAGTGGTTTTAATGTTATTTCTTTATATTAAGCTCTCATTCATTGTGTCTTTTGAACTAAATGAATTTTACCTAAGATGAGGCAAGAGTGAGCAATAAAAAAATTAAAGAAAAAAACTTTTAAAGCACTTCAGACATAGTAAGAACGAACAAAAAAAAAAAAAAAAAAAAAGCAAGAAAAGCAGCTCATCACTAAAGGGCCAAATCCCACCTGTGCATATGAAATAAAATGTCTTCATTAGGTTCTGTGCTTCTCAGGAAAATATCAGGCTTTGTACAATGGTGAAGGTCCACTTGTGACCTTTCTTTGGTTTTAATCATTGAAACTCTTGACAGCTTAATAAGTTGAAGGTGCTGGAACGCAGCCTAACTTAATAAGGCCCCAGAGCCCAAGCCTTGGCCACCTATGATTGCTCCCATAAGTCTTTGCACATCTGGTGCCATGTCCTTGGGAGAGAAATATTTTCCATAACTTTCCTTTTGCTCTAAAGACCTACGGCCAGCCCCGGCTTATTGGTATTCGAATGATACAAGGCAGTTAGTGGCACTTTAGTGGCACTATGGCAGGACCCATCCGCCTAGTGTCACACGTTTATTACATTCAGCCTCCGTGGCACAGGAGCGTCAGCTTCACTTCTCTGCTCGATGTTGCTCATTAAATATTACAGTAATTTATAGGTGTACTTTGAAAATCATGGAGTCATGTTTAATTTATCCTGACGAGGTATATTGTTATATAGGATATATGCTCTCCATATTTTTTGCTTTATTACTATGGATGAATTACTCAGCATGACTTAATCTGATGCGGCTAAGCTGCATAATGCCACAAGCAGTAAAGGCATCGTTTTATGAAAGCACTACTGTAGCTCTGTACTGTCATACAGTAACGAGGTCTATAGCATACAGTAAAACTGCTTTGTCTATATGGGAAAACCCGTAACCCATACTGCTTTGCTGTCTGCATAAGACCCTCGTCTATTTTAATAATTTGCAAATGGCAATGGCATGTAGAATTGTCCAAGATGAAGCCATTATGTAATGTGATTATTAATTCATAGAACATATAATTTGCACAGCAAAAACTGTTATTAATTATGAAGCAATGAAGCCATGTGTTGTTCGAAATGAATCTATGTTTTGTATTGGGATTAAACTTACAAGTCTTCTAGTAAGTCAACGGGTTAACAAAAAAATAAAAAAAAAATTCAAATTATGTTTTTTTTGCTTAAAAAAATTATCTATGATGCCACTGTAATTTTTTTGTTATATACACATTTACATTTACATTGGGGAACATGGCTCATGGTTAAGGTGTTGGATGGCAACCATCAGGTTAGGTTGTGGGTTACCAAGCCCGAAGGTTCCGTGGGTTCGATGTCTGGCTCCTGGCAAGCCAGCACCAGGTGGACCCCTGAAGCCTAAACCTACCCCCACCCCCATTGCTCAGTTGTATAACAAGGAATATTGTAAGTCGCGCTCAAGGCTAGTCTGCCAAATGCTGCAATGTGTTGTGAATGCTATATACACAAGTTAAAGAACACCTAACACCTAGCACACCCACACATGAGTGTCTTCCCCACACAGTTGACATCGAGAACGAGACGTCTTTGTATGTCGTAGATGTTCTTTACTGGAACTAGGAGACTTAGACCCTGACCCGTCCCAGCATGACAATGTCCCTGTGCCAAAAAAGCTTCATGAAAGACATGCTGTGTTCACAATGATGGAGTGGAGATGAACTCTTTAGGAACTTTAAGGGATTTAACACCTTTAAACAAACCCTCAAAGAAACATTCCACAGGGACACCACAACTGGGAACAGGTTCTTCAAAACAAGATGTGAATGTCAGATGTCCCCTACCAATATCTATTATAATGGTAATTGTACAGTAACATGCTAATGTATGTTTTTAGGATTCGCCATAGTATTCTTGTTTTATATCTTACAAACAGTGAAGTAACTTACTACAGTCTTTAATTGGAGTGACTTAATTTTCTGTCAAAATTCAAATCTGTTTGATGGTCACTTGTAAATAAAGCTTGGTTATGTTGGATTTACATTAGATAAACAATGTCTGCAAAAAATACTCTTACGCATGCCTTTGACGTTTGCTTATGCAAAAACAAGTGTCAAAATTCCTCACAGTTGTAAGCTGATCTGTGTGTTGTAACATCAGGATTCATGCCTTGTCACTGCATGAAAAAACTGGAGAGCTTATAAAGACTAGCTCACAATGCGCACGATAGACGGGAAAACTAGAACATCATCCCTTGTCTATACTCTATTTGCAAAAGCAAGAGATAGTAGATTGCTAAATAGTAGATACTGAAGACAGACCGTAGACAGGCATTGTCAAGGACGAACAGCCCATTGTTCAGGACATAGATCAGATATAGAAGATAGATAGACCTAGACAGACAGACAGATAGATTTGTCATCTAGAGAGATAATAGATATAGCCATAGAGACAGACAGATAGAGAGCAGATACAGATTGTAGATACAGACAGACAGACAGAGAGATAGATAGAGATAGATAGATAGATAGAGAGACAGACAGATAGATAGATAGATAGATAGATAGATAGATAGATAGATAGATAGATAGATAGAATAGTATACAGATAGATTGATAATATAGAATAGATAGAAGACAGACCACAGACAGCAGACAGACAGAACTCACATATGCAGAATCTGATTAGATATAGATAGATAGATAGATAGATAGATAGATTTGTCTTTGTCTATACATATAAAGAGAGAAAGATAGATACACACATATGGTTGTTTGTGTATTTTGACTGGTACTCCTGATTATATGATACTCAGAAACATTAGTAATTGTCTGAAATATCACATTGTTTTTTATTTTTTCCTGACTTTTGCTTAAAAGTTTATATATGATGTCTGACTGAGATTATTAACAAGAAGTACTGCGCAGTTTACTTTCACTGAAGATAAATGAGACATTATTTATTAACTATGAGTCCCATGTAAGTCTCAGCAGTCCTCTAATCCATTCAATATGATGTACACACCAACCTCTCAATCCTCTCTCCATCCCACAAGTTTAACCGCAGGTGAGGGTGAGCTGGGATCGATATCTGGCTGCTTGTTTTGCCTGCACTTTGCGTGCGATATAATTGGATTGACACTGACAGAGAAACAATGGCAGGACTATTTCTTTAACGTGTACTATGTCCTAGCAGGCGGCTCAGGGCTGACACTTGACCCTGTGTTTAGAAACAGAGGCCCCAATGCACAGGAGGATTTCACCGACCACAGCCTCGATTTTCTGTCATCCTGACTGGAGAGTTTGTTTCTTGGCAGACAATCCCTTCGGAGGAAAGAGTGTTGGAGGGGAAAACATGCAGGCCTGGAAAGAAAATCACCATTTTTTCTCATTTCCTCTGAAGTATGAGGTGGCTTAACATCTGATAGAAAGAGAGAGAGACAGAGAAAAAGAGCAAAAAGAAAGAGAAACACTACTTTATGGCTGAACAAGCATAATCAGTTACGAATTTGTTGTCAAACTATTGCTACTGTCTCGAAGAATTTGTTTGATTTTATAGTTTCTTACACTTAATAATCCATATTCATCTCTCTCTCTCTCTCTTTCGAGGAGGGTTAAACATGCCCCTGAGGTACCAGTGAGCAGTTTTCTGCCCTTTTCCTCAAATTTGCCTTATCATGCTTTTGGATGGTGTTCTGTTCGATTGGAGGCCACTCTGCTGGGGGTGTTACCTCATCTACGTCTTAGCTACACAGGAGCTTCGTGGATAAACGAACATTCGGTGTCCACCAGATGAGGATGTGTTCCCTCTTAAGTCTGGTTCCTCTCAAGGTTTCTTTCTTATTTCATGCCACACTCGTCACCGGCTTGTTCAGTAGGGACAAACTTTAAAAAAAACATTAAATTTAATTGAATTATTCAAATATTCACTAAAACGCAACATTTAACAAGTAAATATTAAGAATTTAGACATGAAACTTTATTTGATTTGGTGGAGTTTGTTTGTTTCATGTTATGCTGTTTGACAATGTTAAAATTCGGTTGTATCATATTTTAAGTGAATATTTGTGATTAAATAAATAAATGTAAGTCAATAATGTTAAAAAATTAAAAAGTACTGCTTATAATAATAATAATAATTACAAATAATTCATGGCTTTTTTAAAACATTTTTTTTTAAATAGTAAAACTTGCATAGTACAATTATTCAGTTTTTCCTTAATTTATAATCAATTAACATGAAATATAAGTTTTCCAAACTAGTACATTGCATTAACAGGATACAATAACTCATTGTTTTTTTGTATCTTTTCCAGTTTAATTGACTCACCGTCTGTAACCAGACTAGAGACAGGAGTCCATTCAATCCAGACAGGTGCATTCATTGACAACTGATGCCAACTAACAATGAGTAGGAAATGAGACGTATACTGGTTAGAGGAAACCAGGGAAGCCCGCAGGAGAAGAGGAAGCTGGACGTAGCGAGGAGCTGCTGGAGGAACAGATGCTGGAGATTTGGAAAGAATCGTAGGAAATTGACAGGTAGGTACTTGGTGACGCGATGTACGCTAGAGCCTGTGAAGGAGTTGTAGGAGTTCAATGGGTAAGGATGCAGAGAGTGAGTCTATGTGTCGCATAGTAGAGACTAGACAGAGTCTAGGGAGTGTGAGTGAGTAGGGAACGAGCTGCAGGTGTAAGTGATTAGTATTCAGGGGATTGGGTGAGTAAAGTGTTGGAGGAACCTGCTGATCAGGTGAGTTGGTTTGTGGAGGAGTTTGGTGTGACTGCTGCACCATGGTCTGAATTACATTTAAGAATGAGAAATAGTTCTAATTGGAGCACTGAGTTAGCCAGAGCTTGATTTGGACTGCGCCCAGAATATATTTAATAGCAGTACCCAGAGGCCCTCCTCTATCTCTCACTCTCTCTATCAATCTTTTTCTTCTTTCTCTCAATGTCTGATCTTCATACATATTTGACCTTAAATAGAAATGGTCTTTGGATCTCTCTAGAGCCATGAAGAGCCTTAGTCAAACCTTCCAATTTTATGACTCTATATAAGCTAATAAAGTTCTTTTTAGAACATATGTTTATCTCTGTTATTTGTTCAGCTGCTCTTTATGTAGAAATCAAGCTTTTGGCAGACATTGTTTGGGTTTTAAAAGAATGAATCTCCCTCCGTTAAACAGGAAGAAAATTCAATATATGCCGTAGATGTGACTTTTAAGTGGTACATTAATAATATAAAATAGTTATAATAGTAAAATAGAAGTTCTGTTCTATCTGTTTTTTTAATGAAAATTGAATTATTATTATTATTATTATTGTGTAAAATGTTTCAAATGTCTCCAATTTTTCACTGCCTAAATTCTCATTTATAATTTCTCCCTTTTTATTCTTTGAAAATTCTCAGAATTCCTTTGTCACTTTCAGTTAAATTCCTCTCTCACGTCTCTGAAACCAATTTGCTCATTAGACACATTCCTCTTTTTTCATTCTTTCTCTCCGTTCATTTCCCCATCAAGCCCCCATCCCCCACCCCCAATCTAGCTCCGAATCTCTACTGAAGCACAAATTAAAACTGCGTGGCAGCGGTTGAAAAGGCCAGACGCAGGTCTTTGCCTCCAGGCCTTTTTACATCACAACTGACAGACAGCCCTGTGAACCATGGGAAATGCTTCATCGGTTGTGACACATTATGCACCAAAGTGAAAGCCACATTAAACTTTTCACTTATGCAGCCAATGGCTCACTTTTATTGTCCTGCCCTTACTTGCTGACATGTCCCCTGCACCAGCCTCCAGAGGCATTAACGAGAGCAAATGTTTTCCTCAGCTTTGGTAATTCCTTGCTTCTACAAAATAGTATGATTAACAGAAACATACATTGTTAAATTAATTAACCAGCTTCAAAAAGGACTGTCACTAAAGATTATTAATATTTGTATGTGTAATAGTGAACTTGCTGTTTGTATATTTTTGTGTTACTGTATAGGCAAATTTGTTATGATCCCTCAAACTTTTAAAAGCATGCAGCTGTCCAGAATATCATAGGATATTTTTACTAAAACAAGGAGGCTCGAACAGTCTTTCAGCATGACAAGGCCCCTGGGCACAAAGCCCAAAGGCGTGGTGTGTTATGATCTATAGTTCTATCGTAAGTAGAATGCCATCTACACTAACATAAGTCTGTTTCTTACTTATTCCAAGCTCATCATCACCACTAGATCCAGTCCGTATACAGCTCAGATTGTGGATCGGCAAAGAAACCATAATCCCCAGTACCAGTTTTCCAATATGACCCTGTCTTCCAGACGGCCATCCAGAGAAAACCACAGAATCTTTATTGCAGTATGGAATAACCTGCTGGTTTGTCTAATTAGAGCTGAACTGACCTGCCGACTGTACCTCCCATTCTGTCACCGATGGAGTTTTGGTTCTTTGCCGCTGTCGCCTCTGACTTGCTTAGTTGGAGACTTTTAATTTACAGATATTTGTTAAACTGAACAAAGTATTTTAGTGAGTGTTTAATATGGTATATTTTATTTTGATTCTGTTAAGCTGCTTTGGTACAATTACTATTGTTAAAATGTGCTATAGAAATAAAAGGGACTTGACTTGATGTGGATGATATAGAGTTTCTTGTGCTCCTTTGGCATGAACTGTATTGCTAATATTATTGTAATTAAATACATGAATCTTCTGAGCCACTAGTGGAAAGCATTTTCGGAAAGGTTTTGGAAAAAAATGTTATTACATTTACAGCATTTGGCAGAGGCCCTTTTCCAGAGCGACTTCCATTTATGTTTTTTGCTATACAACTGAGTAATTCACGGGACCCAGCAGTGGTGGCTGGGAATCGAACCCCAGTCTTTCTGGTATCAGTCCAACATGTTAACCACTGAGCCACCACTTCCCACTTTCTTATAGAAGTATGACTACAGTAGGATGTTCAAATGATACATATTAAGGAAAATCTTAATACTTTTGGCCATATAGTGTTCATTTAAATTATTTGACCCATATATATGGTTTGACTAGATATAGAGTCATACTGTGCATTCTATTCTGTTTACCCCCACACCTCTCTCTTTTCTGGGTTTAGCAGAGCTAGCTTCTACCATCTTTCTTTCTGCATGTAAAGAGTCTGACTACATTCATAGGTTCCCATGACTTCCATTCGGATTTTTACGAGAGTTTTTATGCCTGTATGAGTTTGGGATTGATTCATTTGGATTTAGCTGTGGAACTGATGGGTTTACTGGTTTGGAAAATCTGGGAAAGTCTAGATGCTGTACATACATGCGGTATGACAAGGATTAGCAGTGTTGGTGGGTTAGACATTTTAGCCAGACACCTGGAATCAGGCATTAATGCTGAAAGATTTACTCGATTATTTGTAAGCTTTTTTTTTACAAAATGTGTGAGCTTATTTAGTTTGAAGTATCAACTTAATTAAAAATGATAACATTTTGGAGTTCTTTAACTTTACAGAGACCATATCCCGGGGTTCCCAGTTTGGCCTAAGCTTGCCCTTTGCCAGGAAACATAGCCGATGTGGTCAGTCAGGATAAACCGCCCTTGATCATACCAATGGGAAGCTTGTTATGAATCCCACAAATGGCCATTATATTTGGTATCAATCTCAATTTCTCCCAGGCTGAAGAGGAGGATCTGTGGGCTGGGGTCAGCCAAGGGACAAGGAGAGAGTGAGGGGAAGTTGAAGCCGGAGATTAAGAGGAAAATAAATGTAATACAGACAAGAGCTTTATTAGTGGGATTATCAGATCACAGATTTTAATACATCATCTACGCAAATGGGAAGAGGAGGGAATCTGAGAAGGGGAAATAGTCGAATGAATTAATTGTTAATAATTAATGTTAATAGTTATTTATGGTAAGTGCTGGGCATTTGTAAAGATTGTGATCACAGAAAATTCACCAATGTCCAATAATGATACAAATTTGAAAAAAACAGCCAGATGTGTCTGTCTACATTCGTTGGTCTACGTATCTTTTAACTTGGACTTCGGGGCCTTTAAAATAAATATTAGATTTTCTACTTTTTGACTATTACTAATACTATTTAGATCAAACTTAAGGAAGCAGACACAATGACTATCCATTCAATCATTCATTTAAGTATTCACTCCATCCAGTGAGGATAAAGGAAACACCAGACACAAGGCAGTAACACGTTGGAGATCTCAGGGCACCACATACATTAGCATGTGTAGCAAATTTAGTATAGCAGCATGTTTTGGTTTAGAAAATTGGATAAACGTAGCTAACCCGAGGAAAAGCATGTGACACTGGAAGAACATGTAAAACTCCAAACAGACAGAAACCTGAACCGAGGGCCGTGGAGCCGGGAGAGGGAAACGCTACCTGCTCTCTAACGGAGTGGCGCGGTGTTAGATTACTTTTATAACTGCAGATGACAGAGTGCTTTGATTCTCTCTTGGGGTTCTTTTTTATTTATTCGGCAGAGAAAGAGATGTTACAAGATTAAGTTTTCAAGCCTCACACACTGAATTTTCGTTAAAAACACCTGAAAAACAAGTTACGGGGAAAACTTTTGTTTGTTTTAATAAGAGGAAACAACTTTGTATTTATATTTCTGTTATTTGGCAGACTTAATTCCACATACAATGATGTCGATGTAGAATGGTAGCCCCGGGATTTGAACCACACGGTCGTCTGATTAACAGTCTGACACCTTACACACTGATCTACTAACATACAGTAAACTGTACATACAAACAAAATAATTGCTGTAGGAAATGTAACAGTACCAACAAGCTATTCGAATTATTATAATATTAAACAAAATATAATTCATTCATTTAATCAATTATTCATTCATTTATTTATCTTCTACACCCGCTTATTCTCTAATTCAGGGTCACAGGGATCTGCTGGAGTCTATCCCAGCCATCTCTGAAAGGGCGAGAGGCAGGAATGGTACACTCCTGGACAGGTCGCCAGTCCATCACAGGGCCACACTCACACTCACTCCTAAGGGCAATTTAGAAACACCAATCAATCTAACATACATGTTTTTGGACTGTGGGTGGAAACCAGAGTAAACCCACGGGAAGAACATCCACACAGAAAGGCCCCTGCAGGGCATACAAACCTGGGCCTTCTTACTGTGAGGAAACAGTCCTAACACTAAGCCACCATGCTGCCCAAATTTAATTTAAGTCATTTTTATTTGTATAGAGTTTTAACAGTGGACATTGTCTCAAAGCAGCTTTACACAGAATACAGTAACAGTAAAAAGGTGTAAGTTTGTCCCTAATAAACAAGCTGGTGGCGACTGGGGAGAGGAAAAAATCCCTGAGATGAAATAGGAAGAAACCTTGAGATGAACCAGACTGAACCCATTCTCAACTGAGTGACAGCAAATGTCTGTTTATTACAGTTTATGGTAAAGGTGATCAAATGTAATGTAAACTGTATTATTGGGTCAGTGGAGCAGAGTGAATCCCAATATATTCTTGAAGCTCCTCAAATTCGAGGACAGGGGCAAAAAAAACTTGTCACTGGTACCTCAGGGGCAATTCAGGGGCAATCTGTATCTGTACTGAAACAAATACAGATTTAAAGCTTTAAAATGTTGTCACTGCTTGTTCCCACATACTTTTACACATATTTTTTTCCTCCTAATTGCTAAAATGTTGGTTCAATATCTTAGAAATCATATAATTATGCAAACCTAGTTATCTAAATGACATCGTTTCAGTAAAAAAAAGTTTCCAGTGATCACAATCACCGTATCATATCTCTTTATATTGGAATTCAGGTTTATTGCGGAATCATTACACCATCTTATAAACCTAGTTCTGGTTCTTCTTCCCAGGAGAAACACAATAAAAGAAGCCTGTCACCTTTCTAAGATGAAGAAGTCTCAGTTTGTCACTAAACCTAGCAGTTAACCTCCTTAATACACATTAGTTGAATCTGTGCAAATCTGATTTCTATTGCTTTCATCAAGCTTTATTACTGCATGATTGCCCAGAAAAATGGAAACAGTTGTTTTTCTAATGCAATTGTGTGTTGGCTTCATTAAACCTGCATGCTTTGGAGGTCACGACAGAGCGCATCTATAATATAATGACAAGCTTCACAAGCTTTTTTACGATTTCTATTTTTGTCCAACACAGTCTTACAGAACGAAAAACAACATTTATCATTGTATGCAGAAGAAAAAAGCAACAGACAAAGAGGGCACAAATACGGTACATCCTTTACTGATAGTCTAGGAGGAAGGTACAACTCACACTACCATGTGGTGTCCCACTTTTTGAACATCATTCAGAATCTACTCAAATTCCAAACATCCATTCATTCATTCATTATCTATACCCACTTATTCCTAATCAGGGTCACAGGGATCTGCTGGAGTTTATTCCAGCTGTCATTAGGCGAAAGGCAGAGATCACCAGTCCATCACAGGGACACATTTTCATTTCATTTCATTTCAATTTAATTTTATGTGTTTAGCACTTGGGCAGCACGGTGGCTTAGTGGTTAGCACTGTTGCCTTACAGCAAGGAGGCCCTAGTTCGTTTCCCGGCCGGGGTCTTTCTGTGTGGAGTTTGCATGCTCTCCTAGTGTTTGCATGGGTTTACTCCGGGTTCTCCGGTTTCCTTCCACAGTCCAGAAACATGTATGTTAGGTTGATTGGTGATTCTAAATTGCCCACAGGAGTGAGTGAGTGTGTGTATGTGTGGCCCTGTAATGGACTGGCGACCTGTCCAGGTGTTACCCCTCCTGCCTTTCGCCCTTGCAGCCCTGTAGCCCTGGGATAGACTCCAGCAGATCCCCGTGACCCCGAATTAGGGAATAAGCGGGTATAGAAAATGAATGAATGTTAAGCACTTTTAAGTATAGTATAAGTATATTCAATTCATTGTCATTGTGCAAGGTACATGTACAGAGCCAATGAAATGCATTTTTTTCGCATATCCCATCTTAACAGTGGACATTGTCTCAAAGCAGCTTTACACAAAATGCAGTAACAGTGAACAGTTTAAGTTTGTCCTTAATGAGCAAGCCAGAGGCGACTGTGGCGAAGAAAAACAGTGAGATGAAATACGAAAGAAACCTTGAGAGGAACCAGACTTAACAGAGAAACCATCCCCGTTTGGGTGACGCCACACATTATTGTTAATTACAACATATTGTTATGATCAAATGCAATGTAAACTGTAGTCTTGAGTCAGTGGAGCAGAATAAATCTTAGTCCATCCTCGAAGCTCCTTGAAATCAAAGAAAGGGCGCAAGGAATCTGGTTACTGGTCCCTTAGAATCCTTGCAAGGTTGGCATCTTCTCCCTGAAGGTCTACCGGTAATCAGACATACACACATACAGACGAACAACTACACACACTTACACTCACTCTTGTGGGCAATTTAGAATCACTAATTAATCTAACATACATGTTTATGGACTACGCGAGGAAACCAGGAGAACCCGGAGTAAACCCACACACAATCATGGAAAGACCATGCAAAAACTCCACACAGAAAGACACCTGCAAGGGATACAAACCTGATACCTTCTACTGTGATGCAACAGTGATAACCACATAACCTCCATGCTCAAATTTCTAAAAAACCATTAAACCAAAATGATTAGTTGGTTTCTGTGATTCTGGGTATTGCAGTAGATTTTCATGGAAACATTAAGTGTATGATTTTTTTGCAGACATTTTTCGGGTGCCGAACATTAAAGTTAATAAAGACGGATGATCATTTCTGGTCCAGTTTGTCATCTGAATATATGTTCACATGATATCATTTACTGAAGAAGTTTGACTATTTACACATCTTATCAGCCAACCAAATTCTAATCAGCCAGATCAATCCTGTAATTAGAATAGATTAAGTTTAAATCGAGAAATGTAATGATAAAACACAGAGCAGACATAACAAACACCAAAGCACAATCAGGTGAGGATCAATAAAGGAAAGATACCTAAACCGACTCTAAGGTTGGTGATGCTGGGAATAGAACCCTGATCTTCCATTTAGCAGTCCAACACCTTAACCACTGCGCTACCACATCCCTCATTACATAGTCTACATTACATTCCCTTTATCCCAGGTTAGTGTATGTTATGATACACACTCTCAAATCATAGGTTATTATACATACCCAAACATTGTGACTCAGACAGTTATGCTCACATTGTAGGTTAAGATACAAATCATACAATAAAAATGTATGTTACGATACAAACCCTCGGGTGTATGTACATGTCATCGGTTATAAAATATACCTTCACATTATAGGTTATAACACACTAATTCACAACACATTAAACACAGAATCAAGTGTCAGCATGAATGTTAAGCATTTCTAGAGCTGAAAAAAACATCATTGATAATGTAATTGTCCATGCAGTGTTTAACTGATTTGTGCTTTTATTAAGTCAATTTTTCACCTTTCGTCACATTCTAATGACAGAATACTGCTATTTCTTGCATACGTTGTGTGTTTGTTATTTCTTTCTGTGAGACTGTGTTGTTCTGGGTACGACCAGGTTGCTTTTCAGTGCCGTTTTCTGAGCACATGACATGTAATTAATCACTGCGACGGAAGCTTGCTTCTGGAATCCCAATGTATAGTAAACTCGCTGTGTTACACAGGGGATCACAAAACACAAACATTTAAATCAGTGTGTTGTAACATGGGTTCGTTTCGTGGGAGAATGCTTGTGTTAGGGAGATGGGAGGGCTTCAAGCTGTTAGCTTCAAATAGCCCCATTGTCTAGTTGGCCACCCGGCTGGTAAGTTCGGCTCAATTGATCGGTGATTTCAAAAAAATCTCAACCAGTGGCGAACCTTCAGCCCTGACGACTTTCCACAGTCGAAAAATTCTTCTCCAAACCAGCGCAGACATGAAAAAGAGACATTAGGCATTAGATACTTTAACTTCTCCTCATTCTTCAGCCCTCTGTCTCATTCACTTCCATGAAGCATACGTCTAAAGTACGCAGCCCTCTTTTCCCGCAGTATTGTGTGATCTGGCACCCGTCCAAACACAGCGTAATGTTAAGTATCATTTACAAACTCTGCAGCAAGATAGATCCGTTGCTTAAACTCTTAAAACAAGAGAAATGGCTTGCGACAGAGCCGACATGTAGGCCCGTGTAGCGCTCCAGTCGTGCATAGGAGAGGTTTTTTTTTCTCTATACACTTCAGAGGAAGCCTCACACAGATCATATCATCCGTTGAGTGTTTTATTGATGGCTTCTGACACTAATGCAGCCACAATGAAACTGTATATATGTCTGCCTTTTGATGAGTAGGTATCTCATAACAGCGTCATTTGATCATTTCGGAAAGAGAAGCACAGACTGACATCCTCTTATTGCTTTAATAATGCAGACCTGTTTCTTTTTGCTTTACTTTGAAAACGTCTTTAAATTAAACAAGCGTATTCGTATAATTTTTTTCCAAAAACGTAAAAGTGTACATTTTTTGCCGGTCCTTTGCCGATAGAGAAATGCTCCTATTTAATCCCTTTGTTCTGTCACTTCGGGAATAGGTGGCTTGTTAGCCTGGCTGTTTGTTTTCTTTTTCGTCCGTCTCATTTCCTCCATTCTTTTCAGTGCTTGTGGTAAGTCTGGATTTAGAAGTTATGTGATGAATGAGTGGAAGTTGTATCATTATTAAAGGTAGGAGATGATTAATAACAACCATGTGTGTTTTCCTCTGTAGTGTAAATAAAATATATCATTCACGTAATACATGCGACGGCTGGGAGAGTGATTTATGGTGTGTTAAAATGCACGGAGCAAGCCAAAGGCTGAAACCCTTCACACACACCCAGCAATGACACTGCTTTTACTGTGGCCCTGCCACCGCTCACTCCTTCCACCCTCTCCTTATACTGTCCATATAGATAGATAGATAGATAGATAGATAGATAGATAGATAGATAGATAGATAGATAGATAGATAGATAGATAGATATAGATCAGATGTATAATCATATGTGTTTAAAAATGTGTGAATGTTTGCATTTTAGGGGCAAACAACATAGAATATTAAATATATATTATGAGTAAATGATATGTATAACATTTCTTAAATTGATATCCATATCCATCCATCCATTCATCTATTTATTTATCCATCTATTCATCCATCCATCCATTCATACATTTATCCACCCATCTATTTATTTACCCATCTATCCATCCATCTATTCATCCATCTATCCATCCATCCATCCATCTATTCATCCGTCCATTCATTTATCTATTCATCCATCCATCTATTCATAATCTATTTATCCATCCATCTACACATCCATCCATCCCTATTTTGTACCCGCTTATTCCTAAACAAGGTCCCAGGGATCTGCTGAAGTTTATCCCAGCTGTCATTGGGTAAAAGGTAGGGGTCACCCTGGACCCCATACAGACAAATAACTACACACACACGCACACACACACACACTCACTAAATCATTCAATTAATCTAACATACATTATGGACTGTATGAGGAAACCGGAGTACCCAAAGTAAATGCACACAAACAAACATGTAAACTGGGGAGAACATGTAAACTAAATCCCCTGCAGGGGATACTAACCTGAGACCCTTTTGTTGTGAGGCAACAGTGCTAAACACTAAACTACCCTGCTGCATATTTATATTTTTTAGTATCATAATATGTCAAGTTTCCTATTAATTGCTCTTAATTTTCTGGAAAAGCACCTTCGGTTCAAGGGAAACTACGCAAAGAGGCTGATTTGTCTCTCACTGTTTTCTCTGTTCCCCTCAATGGCTTGTGATTAAGACACATTGCATGTGCCAGTCTGCGTGGCAGCACATCTCCCCTCCAGGACGGAGATATTGATTAAATCCAGGAGGCCTCTAATTTCTCAACTTCACTACAAGACATCGCCTATATGACCTCAAGAAATTGTCTGACTTACTTATGATTTTAAATCCTGAGTAAATGATTTATTTTTGTTTGGGTTTTACATCATAATGCATTTGATTTGAGTGTAAGGAAAAAGTTGTTTTGCTGTTTTTCCTTTTTTTTAAAGCTAGAATCGTATATGATTTAGCTTTCCTCCTTTTTACTCAGTGTGCTGTCAATTGTATATATATATATATATATATATATATATATATATATATATATATATATTATATATATATATAAATTTTTTTTTTTAACCATAACTGGAAGAATATCGATGTTTGTTTTTTCTTCAGATCTCAGAGTTAGTTTCTGTGTATAAGACATTCTCCAACATTTCATCAAGGCTGAATCGTGCTCCTATAGAGCGATGGGATCTGGACTCAAGGCTGCAGGAAATAGAAGATGTGTTCAACAGTAAACATGGTGTTCAATTGGATAGAGTTGATTAACTGTGCCGTTGGATATGGACTGAATTACAGCAAAAAAAATAATCAGATTCTTTTATTTGCTGTGACCTTTTTAAAAGCAGAAGTAGTAACTTTAACAATCATGTGTGTGTGTGTGTGTGTGTGTGTGTGTGTTTTGAATACTTCTTTTTTTATGAAATAATTTTTCACTAAATAAATATATAAATCAAAATGTAAATATTAATTATATATTACAGTAACTTATTACTTATTATAACTTGACATTTTAGTGACATGTTTGGATCAATGCAGCTTCACACTAGTTTTATCAGCTGGTTATGGTTTCCGATCATTAGTAGTGATGGGAACACCGGTTCTTTTTAGAAAACCAGTTCGTTTTAATAAACCGGTTCAAAAGAAAGACAAAATTCTGATATCAGGTATTAAGTCCTCCCAAACCATGAAGAAAAAACAATCAAGACTTTCAAATATATAAAGTCATTAATCACCACTTAAATCAGCTAAAACATCATTATCATAATCGGATAAGTTTCTTATAATCAGTTTTGCAATTAAAGCACGGAAATACAGCTGCAGGAAGTGGGAAGATATAACCTGAAGTGTTAAAGATATAAAGTGTTGAAGATATAACATGAACTGTTAAAGATATAAGGTGTTAAAGATATAACGTAAAGTGTTGAAGATATAACGTAAAGTGTGGAAGATTTAACGTAAAGTGTTGGAAATATAACATGAAGTGTTGAAAATATGACGTAAAGTGTGGAAGATATAACATGAAGTCTTGAAGATATAAAGTGCTGAAGATATAACGTAAAGTCTTGAAGATATAAAGTGTTGAAGATATAACGTAAAGTGCTGAAGATATAACGTAAAGTGTTGAAGATATAACGTAAAGTGTTAAAGATATAACGTAAAGTGTTAAAGATATAATGTAAAGTGTTGAAGATTTGACATGAAGTGCTGAAGATATAACAAAGTGTTGAAGATATAACGTGAAGATATAACGTAAAGTGTTGAAGATATAACGTGAAGTCTTAAAGGTATAATGTGTTGAAGATATAACGTGAAGTCTTAAAGGTATAATGTGTTGAAGATATAACGTAAAGTGTTGAAGATATAACGTGAATAAATTAATCCCTATAAGATCCACTTACTGTGCCTAACCCATTACCATTATTTTTTATTAATTAAAATGACTTTTTTTGCCAAATAACTTGTCCAACACAAGTTGAGTAAGTGAGTTACCTAATAGGCAGTCATGTACCGTTTGTTCATGATAAATTACACATATGCCGTATCATCAGCTCATCGGTTCTCCAAACAGACATGTACGTCCGTTATTATCCGACACGGTGTATAGCGTGTATCTGCTGCACTGCTCCTGCTCATCAGCAGCTCTATTCGAGTCATTGTACAGGAAAAAAGAGATCACTTAAGGTTAACACATTATAACACTGTAACATCATTAATCAATAACTACACAGGAACAAATGAGGAACACTCTAATACCTCAGGAACGTCTCATAACTAACCAGAAAAAACAACTAGTAAGCAATAGCCTACAGATCTAATGAGAAAATGGCATAGTTCATGCAAAACTAAACAATAGATAATGCAACATTAACATTTTAACTGCTAGTATAAACAAATTCGCAAAACATGAGCAATACACATAATATACTAATACTGATGTTGGGTCAGTGTCTTGTTCAATGCTCTCATCTCAATGGGGAATTGGAGAAGTGGTAGTGCAGTGGTTAAGGTGTTAAACCTCTAATTTGAAGATCAGGGTTTGATTTCCAGCACCATTGCTGGGCCCCTGAGCGAGTCGCTCTATATGAGGACCTCTGCCAAATGCTGTAAATGTAAATTGAGGCTGGAAGAGAGACTCAAAATCACAACTCTACATATGTATATGTGTGTGTGTGTGTGTATCTTCTGAATGGTTATAAGATACCAAAATCTAAAATAATTTGTATTAATATCTATTAAAAGAATTACAGTAATCCATTAGTTATTCCACAAGTAGTGTTACTACATCCTTCTAAAAGAATGAATAATTATTTAGATCAGTGTTCATTGTAACCCATTAGTTATTACTAATATAATAACTGGAAATCAAACCCTGGTCTTCAAATTAGAGGTTTAACACCTTAACCACTGCACTACCACTTCTCCAATTCCCCATTGAGGTGAGAGCATTGAGCAAGTATTAGTATTAGTATATTATGTGTATTGCTCATGTTTTGCGAATTTGTTTATACTAGCAGTTAAAAAGGAATGATATAAAAATAAACTCTTTGTGAAAAGACTAGTTTTTGGTTGCACATGATTTTATCATAACTAAAAGGATTGTAAACATTAGACATGGAACAAGCTATTTTTAAAACATTTCTTTCCTTTTATTGAATGTTAAATAACTTCTGGTATATTTAATCTCAGTAATGATTGTAATGTGTTTCAGAAGACGAGCTCCTTTAACACTTTAAGTACAGCATGCCAAAGAGCCACTTCTCTCACTATATCCACAGAATAAATACGTTTTGCATGAGCTATGAAATTTGGGTAAGTTTATAGTGAACTTGTCATCTGTGTGCTATTATTACTCACTTATTTATTAATCTGAATTTCTGGTTTGTTAACAGTAATTAATTTATTCTTAAATATAAAAGGAAGAAAGGTTTTGGTGTTAGTTTGTCACATAAACTGAAATTTGTTTCTTTACATATTCTGTCTTAGTAAGTTGGGGGTCAGAACACAAGGTCAGTTATGATACGGCACCCCTGGAGCAAGAAGGGTTAAGGGTCTTGCTCAAAGACCCAACAGTGGTGGACTAGCGGCGGTGGGGCTTAACCCCAGGCCTTCTTGGTCTTCCAATCAACAACTGAGCACTTTAACCATTTGAGCCACCACTGTACCTTTAAGGACAGTAATAATATTGTGTTACTCAGTCGTTCTTGTGTATTTATTGATTAATGATAAAACAGTTTTCTAAAATGTTACTGACTGAAGTTTTGTATTGACATTTACAGCATTTGGCAGACATCCTTATCCAGAGCGACTTACATTTATCTTTTTATTCAACTGAGCACTTAGGGGTTAAGGGCCTTGCTAAGGGCCCAGCAGTGTTAACTTGGCTGTGCTGGAAATTGAACCCCGATATTATCAACACCTTAACCACTGAGCTACAACATCCCATAATTTGTGGATTACTGCGTTCTTAAGAGTGGAACTATTTTAAATGATTCAGTTCAATCTAGTAAAAAGAACCGGTTTAGTAGAACACTTTATTTGCGAACTGGACATCACTACTTATAATTTAGTACATGCAGTTCAGACATCTCTCGTCTACCACTTAGAGTAATTAACAAATCTTGACCTATGGAATGTTATAAGGTCGTATCTGGGTTAAAAACGGACCAAGAGATAAAAACCCTCGTAATACTAAAGTCATGAAATTAGAAATATAAAACAGTCTGTCATTTGACATTTGTATGCCATTTGCTGGTTGCCACTTCGAGAGTTAATCAAAGGGTGAAATAGTGCATTACTGCTAATAGAAATTTGGAGCGGATTTCTTGATCTAGTCACATGAGATTAAACTAGATTCCTGATCTAGGAATGGATCTTAAAGAATCCTTACGGATAATTATCTCTGTCTTTCTCCTATTTCCCTGTGTACATTAAATCAAAGTGCATGATTTGTATGTGTCATCATAAGAATGTAGTCTTTATAACTGTACAGGAAAATAATTTAGTATGTATAATAACAAGAACAACTGTTTTGTGATTAGTGCTATTAGAGATACAACATTAAGCACTAAAAACAGCAACGGATATAAATAGTTCTGTTGTTGACACACATTTAAACCTCTTCAATTACTGACCGTGTGTTCAAGTGCACCTCATCTAAAAGTCTTTTAAATTTAATTTCAGTGTGTGTGTGTGTGTGGGTGTGTGTGTGTGTGTGTGTGGTTTGTGAAAAAGAGCCCTATCAATATTCATATGATGATTTGCAAGGATTACTTCATTAGGATCTTCATTAATTTCGCTCCAATTCAGCATAAACACGCCTAATTCAGATTTGAAATATGATCCTAGAAATTAAACATCTCTGCAAAATCCATTTAGCTCACAAATATGTCATCAAGCAGGGCAAATTACAGAAAAGAGCAAATCGGCAGGGAAGGGGAAAAAAAGCAGCTTATATTAATTTCACATATTGAAGGCACAGCCTGTTTGCAGTGTTAAATACGTTTTGAAAGATGTTTGCTGTTGGACGGACTGACAGCAGGCACCTACAGGCGGTCCCCTGATGAAACACTGCACTACCAAAATGTACTGGAGTTTGGTTTCTCTTCCTGTTTACATGTAATGGAACCAAAAAAAAAGGACAGAAATCTTTGTTTACACTCTGAGTCACAAGGGAACGTCCCCTGGAGCAGTAAAGAAGTGGGCAAGCTGGCTGCTGCTCTTGGAACGCTCTGGGAAAGTTGGAGGTGCCATCTGGAGGGGGTGGGGGGTGAGGGGGGTTTTGCAAAGGATAGCTAAAGGTGACCTTTGACCCAAATTCCTCCTATTGCAAACATCTCCAAGCTGATTTATGGGCTGTTAAAGAACAATAATGGTGTGCCGGCAGTCCACCTCAGGTGATACGGGCTAATCATGAGACAAGCATAAATTTATAGAGGAAGACAGAAAGCGAAACACTAAACTAACCGAATCAAGGAGTCAATTATGTAGCCGGTTTTACTGTCATCAGAGATAAAATGCTATGTGTTCCTTGAATGTACAAAATATGTTTGCGTATATGTATCAGCGAACGTGGCGATAAAACCACAAGAGATTTAAATAGACAATAAAAATATAAGCAGTGCAGAAAGGGTTCGGTTTAATGTGAAATGCTTAGTATTTATCCATCCCAATCTTTAGAAACAGCTATGAAAGTGCAACTATTTACATCTAGAATGCGACCACTGGGGACGGTCATGTGGTTAAACACTTAACTGCAAATCATTCTACAGCCTGTAACGCTGATCCACGGACGTGCAATCAAGCAGAAGCGAAAAAGGGCATCTGAAAAGTTACCTGTCACTCACTTTTCTTACCCTCCAGCTCTGATGCTTTCATTCAGCCTTCCAATTTCTCTCCTTTTTCCTTCACTTTTGTTCTTTTCTCTCTTTCCCTCTTGATTTAAAGCAGGGGGATGGGCGAGTTCGTAAGAGGATTCAGCTGTGAATAGACTTTTGTTTTGCTCTTTCTTTTGCCTTCTGACTGTGTCAATTGCAGGGTGCCCCTTTGCGAAGGCCCAAGCCGTCCTCAGACAGCACCCTGACCATCTCGTTAACATTCACAGGCAAACATGGGAAAGCTGTGCTTTAGATGAAGAGTCGGCGCCTCTCTTAAAAAAAGTCGTTGGATATGTCACGTTCGGAACATCGTTGCTGCGAGGACGTTTTCTTTGATTCCTTTTTATGACATTTGCTGGTTGCCAGTTTGAGAGTTAATCAAAGGGTGAAATAGTGCATTACTGCTAATAGGAATTTGCCAGCTATTAGCTTCCTGTTAGCGTATTTGCTTTGTCTGACTACAGAAAACACATGGCCTACAGGCAGAGTATAGCTGACATTGATGGAACGCATAATGACCACATCCAGCAATTCCAGGCCCTTTTTAAATAGCAGTGACATCACACATGTAACTTGCGCTGGTCAGGGTGGCATCCCGCTGTAGGAGGCGAAGAATTTCAGCCACGCTCTTTATGCCGAGCATTATGAAGCTGCAATGTCAGCTATGCGTGTGATCTTGTAAACGAGAAAAGCTTCATGGCTGCATAATAATGCAGGGTTTTCTTGTACGTCTCAATCAGGATGGAATGACCCAATGGACCCTTTGTTCAATTCTTTATGGGATACGTTTCAAGCGTCAGAGCCTACTGCATTCTTGGTCTTTACAATAGTCTGAAAAGATGCTGGTAAAGTGTAGACTGGCTATGTGGCATGAAAACGAGGAGAATTACCTAGCAGGCCTTTTAGAAAATGGCAGGACAGAAAAGAGCTGATACTGAATATATCTTTTTTTAAATTATTTATATAGTCACATGTTTATTGTAAATGGCATAGAGACAAATCAAGAGACCAATTTATGAGTACCACAGACCTTATATCATTTAGCATTATCTGATTCTCATAAGGGCGCCATGTCTTTCATGAGGATGATCGAGCGATAATACGGCTTTGTGTTTAGACAAATAGTTTAAAAAACACAACACACATGTCATCTGGAAATCCGATATCAGATGACCTCTAAAACCTGTTAAACGTTTGGGATTTTTGGGTAGCATATGAAGATATTAAGACATTAATCTAGTAGTCAAAGGTGTATCAATGGGGCAAACAAGGCAGACATTTTCCTGGCGCTCCGCATTTTAAGAAGACCCCCTGACAGCTGACCACTTGAACTGTCATCATTATTATAACACAAAGCAATATATCTACATTTCCCCTAGAGGGCCCCATCCCAGCGTAACGAGAGATGGGGCCTCCTAGAGGATTGTAGATATACTGCTTTGTGTTATAATAATGATATTAATAATTAATACATAACTAAAACAGTTATGTATTTCATATTATTGTAATGACAGTATTATCTTACTTATGCCATGTTTCCCTCTTCTTCTCATTTTTGTTTTTAATTTTAATTTGCTTTTATTTTAATTATTCGCAAGATAAATTGCTTGTAACAGTTTAAATAAGAATAGAGTTACTGGGCAACAGGTTTGTTAGGGTTGTGTTTATCAGGTGACAATCCGTTACTGTTGAGTATGAAGAGACTGTATTGTATCTTCTGCCATAAAGATATTTTGTTAAAAAACATTTATAAAATATGTTGTATAAATTTATATCCAGGCTAACAAACATGTATTTTAAAAAAATAATCTTTTAGAGGAGCCAAATCTATTAAGTTTGCTTGGGGCTGCTATTTTTATCTTGATTTACCCCCACTAGTGATTGTTGGTGTCTGAGGCTGAGACTAATATTAAGCTAATCTCGGGTTCGAGCCTGGCATTGTGGAGCTGTTAGGGGAATTATCTAAATTAATCTTGTAATAAGATTTGTTTGTAATAAATTAAAACCTATTTATTTAAAATGATCAGATTGAAAGCTTAGGATAGTCTGCTAATTTGGCACGCTAGTCAACTCTGCTAATTACTATCTCCAAATTCAATGCTGTTCTTGGATCTCTTTTTGTTTCTCGGCATAAAGTCTTTGATAAATATGTCCTGGTCCCCTGCACGGTTTGAGGTTACTGTGCCCTCAGTCCAGGTCTATCTGAAAGAGCTATTTTTCCCTTTCGCCAAAAAGCCTCTTAGTGTTCTACAGCTCCACGAATAAGAAGCGAAAAAAAGGAGGATATTGTGCTCCAGGGCTCGAACTTTCATGAAATTAATCTATTATCTTCCTGTGTGGCTGCCATGTAGTGATACAGGACTGGCTGTTGAGTCCTTTCCGCCATTGTAGCGTTGTGACATTTGGCCATTCAGTTTAGCTTGCTGACACGGGCAGGATTCACCAACGTACTAAATTAACAGCAAAAAAAGGAAAGAAAATCGTGTGTCTGAAGGCAGGATGGATTTCTGCTCTGTTTAAAGACCTGACCTCAGCGCTTACTGTCTAGTATGCTGGTATTATTAGGGCGGGCTGAACCACTTTAGCTGATCCAGAGATGCTTGTCTTGCCTTATATGCAGGCTAGTCGAGGTCATGTTAACCTTGGCAAAAGCTTGTTGAAGATATTCTTCTTAGGCAAGAAGAGATGCCAGCTTGTCTGGATACCAAAAATTTGTTTGTTTTTCATTAAAAGTTTAAGCAAAAGATTTAAAAGAACAATTTTTGACTCAAGGTTTCTTACTATGTAGGTTTTCTAATAGTTTTTGTCCCAAATCATGATAAGTATATTTATTCTTAGACCTTAAATGATGCCAAAATCTAGTTTATTTTTGAACCATATTTACTAATTTACACACACCACTCCACTGCTGCGCTTCCTCCACCTGCTTCCAGTAGCTCCACACATCAGAAAAACCAAAAACGGAGCAGCACCCTCCTACCTCCAAGCACTCATCACGCTCCCTCAGATCCACAAGTACCGCTCGACTTGTTTCACCATCCCCTAGGACACAAGGTAGGTCTGCCTCAAAACCTTTCTCTGTTCTGGCACCAAGATGGTGGAATGAACTTTCCATCAATGTCAGAACAGCGGAGTCACTGACTGTCTTCAAGAGACCCACCTCTTTCCTAAATACCCCGCACTCCGTGCTGCTCTTTTAACAGTTTTTGTGGTTGTTACACTTTGATTTGTGAGCTATTGTACCAGCTGTTCAATGATGAGACCCGAAGCACTTTGGTGCGTCGCTCTGGACAAGAGCGTCTGCTAAATGCTGTAAATGTACTGATGTGTGTTATTTGTTTTACATGGGGAAGTGGAAGCGCAATGGTTAAGGTGTTGGACTGCTAACTGGAAGATCAGAGTTTATTATTTAACAGATAAATTTAAGTCGCTCTGAAAAACAAAACACCTGCCAAATTCTGTAAATCTGAAAACCATCACGATTGGCTAAAGATAAGTCTCCTGTCACTCAGTGTAACTATGTTCTAGCTATGCTGCATTCAGGATATTCAGGTGCCCAGTGTGTAGTGTCAGCATTGTCTACTGAGTTTAATAATATTAGAACACAATTTATAATATTAGAACCTTTACTGTCATAATTTACAGATTATTTAAGTTATATTTGATGTCATAAAAGCCCCTAACTTCTCTTAGGAATAACACAAATACATCATGAACCAATAGCCAGGAATCATTACATCGCTAATCACCTCACCATCAGTTTTAGTTTTAAACTTAAGCCAGACACTCCTGTGTCCTGTTGGAGAAGTAAGCTGAACTGCCGAATCATAGAGGATGACGGCAAAGAAGGACAAAATGGATACTTTTGAGGGGAAGAAAAACGGTGGACTATGGCAAACTTTGATGAATGGCCAGATTGCTTCTGTTGCATTCAGAACAAAAGGGTGTGTTTTAGTGTGTGTGTAGGAGAAGATGAGACATAAAATGTCAAAGGCGCTTGGTTTTATTTATTTATGGCTGCTGTGCTTAAGAGATAGTCAAGGTTAGGTTATGTGCTCAGAGCCAGACCAATTTATGAAATATGTCTGTTAACAATCCTGCTGATGGAGATCTCTCTCTCTCGCTCTTTCTCTTTCTCTGTATATATCACTCTTTTTCTTACCGCACTACCTCTCCATGGTAACCTGTATTTCCTTTTTAAAGCGATAACTCTGGATAAAGTGCTCTCCATTTTTCTGCACTCATACATTCAGACAGTTATTTACACTGACTCACTGTTTTATATCGGTCACTTCTGCTACTGGTTACATCAACGCATGTGTGTGTGTGTGTGTGTGTGTGTGTGGTGAAAAAAACCTCACACAGTAGATGTAATCCTGGTAAAGATTGATCTATAGGAGCTTTATCGATCTGATTAGTGCTGAACAGAGACTCATTATTGGGCCTCTCACTGTAAACAACATGTTAGCGGCGTCCAGGTCGACCCCTACAGTACAGAAATAAATGTAAAGAGCATTAATGCTTTACAGTGTGCACCTTATTTATAATATGCACCTATGCCACTTTCTTCTTTTATATCTTCAGGCCTAATAGCGTACAAAAAAGGTAAAACTACGTTGTACCTGTTAGTCTAACAGTTCAGAATAAACTAACTAACAGAATTAACTATAAAAAAACCCCGAAATCACTGAACCCAACCAATCAATCTGGTTAAATGGTTTAGCGCAGTGGTTTAGTGTTTAGCACTGTTGCTCCACAGCAGAAGGTTTCAGGTTCGTATCCCCTGCAGGGGTCTTTCTGTGTGGAGTTTACATGTTCTTCCTGTGCTGTGTGTGTGTGTTTACTCCGGGTTCTCTGGTTTCCTCCCATAGTCCAAAAACGTGTATGTTAGATTGATTGGTGATTCTAAATTGCCCATAGTAGTGAGTGTGTGTGTGTTTGTCTGTATGTGGCCCTGTAATGGACTGGTGACCTGTCCTGGGTGACCCCTGCCTTTCGCCCAGTGACAGCTGGAATAAAGTTTTTAATGAAAGAATTAGGTTTAAAGCCAAGCTGCGTCAACTTGCTTACTCATTCACAGTTTCTGAGATCAATGATGGCATGGTGTGGAATGGTTGGTGTGGAAGAACTCCTTTGGTATGAAATAGAACTTTTCACCCAACATTAATGTCCATACTCTATTATCATTAAGGCAATTGTATTTCATTTATTTTATTGTAATTATTATTTTCTATTTATTGTTAGTATTATCTTCTTGTGGTCTTCTGGTTTTCTTTTAGGTTCTCTGGCTACCTCTCACCTACAAAAGAATGTTTTTAGGGGTTAGCCATGCTAGGTATTAAAGTGTGTGGGTGTGTGTGTGAATGTGCCTTTTGATGACCTAGGATTGCATCTAAAGTGCATTCCCGATTGATGGCCAGTGCTTCTGGGAAAAGGCTCCAGTAACCGTGAAGGACATTTCCGAAATTTGGAACCATTTCAGCATTTACGAAACATTTGCTTGGGAATTCATCAGTTCATAACCTTTTACTCCATGTAAAAGTTCAGCAACCCAAACTCAAACTCAGCATCAGAGAAAACACACACACACACACACACACACACACCCTGATTCCCTTTTATAGTAACAATACAAGTAGATACACCACCCGAAGCATAAACGCTGCTGTGAGTTTGATGATGGCCTTGCACAGGGGTCAGCTTCATTCCTCCTCTTGGATAAAATAATAGGATTGAGGGAGGAGATGGAAAAACAAGCAAAAGAAGGGAGGATAGTAAACAGATGGGGGGAAACTCCAGGATGGACTGATTTGCTTTGGCTGTGCTCAGCCTGCAATTTATAGTCACAAATATAAACACCACAGCGCAACGACTAATCTTAAATGCTAGATTCAGAAATGAGGGGAATTCGGGATGAGCCTTGATTACAGGGCTCGACAGAGATCCGATTGGCTGGTGGGATGACAGTGCTACTTAACAAGCAGAGGGTAAAATCAAGCCGGCCACTTTCTCGACATGATGAAGCCAGAGAGTGCTAAGTTTGGTTACGTTTTGTTTTATTGTTAACATATGTGTGATTTATGAAGAGTTATATAAACATTTATATAAATCTGTGCATTTTTTAGAAATTAATAGAGTGTGTAATATATGTGTAATAAAACTTTTAAATAATATCATTATATCACTTTTTGTTATTTATTGAATAAATATGACCTTGTAGCTTTAAAGTTTAAAAAGTACAGCATAGGGCAGCACAGTGGTTTAGTGTTTACCACTGTTGCCACACAGCAACCAAGCCCGGGTTCAATTTCTGGGCAGAGGCCTTTCTGTGTGGAGTTTTCATGTTCTCTGCTTGCGTGGGTTTAATCCGGGTTCTCTGGTTTCCTCCCACGGTCCATAAACATGGATGTTAGGTTGTTTGGTGATTCTAAATTGCCCATAGGATTGAGTGTGTGTGGCCCTGTGATGGACTGGTGTCCTGTCCAGGGTGTCCCCCCATCCTGCCTTTCGCCCTTTTCAGAGACAGCTGGGATAGACTTCAGCATTTGTCAGACAACCTTATCCAGAGCCACTTACATTTATCTTTTTTATACAAATGCACAATTAGTGGTTAAGGGCCTTGCTCAGGGGTCCAACAGTGGCAACTTGGTGGTGCTGGAAATCGAACACTGATCTTCTAATTAGCAGTCCAACACCTTAACGACTGAGCTACAATTTTACCAACACACTTATATAAGCGTATCCTCCTCAAAGCTTCACAAAGTAGACAATTGTATAAAATAAAATTGTGTCTTTGTTTTAGATTTTCTTATTAATTATTCCTTGACTGGAACTAAGAAACACAACCCCTTATTCAGCATGACAATATCAACCCCCAAACACGCCCCTAACGCTCAACATTAAAAAGCATTCAAATAAAAAACTCAACTGTCCCGCACAGAGCCCTGACTAATCTCACTAGCATGAGCAAGTCACACTCCGCAATTTAATGGAAAACCTTTCGAGAAGTGTGGAGGTTATAACAGGGGTAAGAATGAGACTAATTCTGAAATAGAATGTTACATACAGATGTGATGGTCATATGTCCCAACACGTTTCTCTGTTTAGTGTTTTTTATAACTTACATTTACATCAACATTGGCATTTGGCAGACGTCCTTATCCAGAGCGACTTACATCTATCTCTTTAATACAACTGAGCGATTGGGGGTTAAGGGCCTTGCTCAGGGACAGCTGCAGTGGCTGGGAATTGAACCCTGATCTTCAAATTAACAGTCCAACAACTTAACCTCTGCGCTAGCACCTCCCCCTATACTTATAAAGCTATACTTCTAAATAAAGGTTTTAAAGGAAAGTTCTCAGGCATGCCTTACTGTTGTTATTTACTTTATTTGTCTCCATTTGCATCTGCTCATGCACCAAGTTGCCTGAAGAGAAATCCAGAGTCCAAGGCCTCGTTCCTCTACACTCTCTGCCGCCAGACTTGTAGATCTTTAATTATAGATCATGTTCTTTTGGCCCTGTTTTAGAGCGACCCCCAGACTGGCTTTGCTCATGTCATCCACTTGAAAGTTTGAAAACCTCCAGTGACAGGAATATTAATGTGCCAGCAGTGTCATATCAGTTTCAGCTCATGCATATTCAATGTCCCCACAGCTCTCGAAGATTTATGTCAGACTGTGCACAAGTGTGGTTTCTCACCATTTTAGATAATAGCATGCTAAACTGATGTTATCAGAAAGAGTCTCTCTCTCTTTCTTTCTACCTCTCTCTCTCTCTTTCTCTTTCTCACTCACTTTTTCTCTGTCCTCTCTTTTACCACTTTGTTCTCTCTATCAGTGTCTTACTCGATTCTTTTGTTTGAGCTGGTGTGATTAAGGTCATTTTAACACATTGGTTTGCCCTGAGTGTTAATATGTTAAATGTGAAGCGGACGCAAGGTCCTGTTCGAGATACTATACTTCATCACTCGCTTTTTTACACATGCCTGTTGATCCACTTCAAATTTTGTACATTGGCCAGCAACGGTACCGGGTCCTGTTGACCTGCCGGCCTTTTGTCCTTCTCCCTTTCTGGACTCTAACCAGGAAAGAGAGCACAGGGCAGGTACATCCATAGAGTTGCCGCATGGAGAAGGTCAGATCAGCTGTTCGTCTTTTTTGGACGATAAGCAGATGGTTGGTTGAGGCCATCACTCTAGCTTATAAGAACTCTGGCCCTCCGGTCCTGGAAGGGCTTAGAGCACATTCTACCAGGGATATAGCGGACTGCAAGCCCTTGGCATTGAGGGTACCTTTGTTAGGTATTTGTAGGGTGAAAAGTTGGGCTGCTGTTGGGTTGTTTAACCTAGATCTAACTTGGTGTTATGGCAACATTGGTATCTTGTTCTATAAGTGTTTTGACACAGCTCAAGTTCCTGAAGTGGAACGTCTCAAGGTAACATATGTATCCATGGCTTCTCAAGGGATTGAGACACTAGGTCACTTGCCATACCACCAGTGTCCCTGGCCGTGCTGCATGTAAGCTTACCAAGGCTTGGTGCTGCTCGTGTTTATATAGCATTACTTTCTGGTTGATCAGGTCACCCGCCTGTGATGTTATGCTTACACACATGCTTAGGGCCGAAGGTTATAAAAGGGCAATCCAAAAGTGCTTCATTGCAGCACCTCGTTCCTCATGGAACCAGGTATATACGTAACCTGGAGACGTTTTTGCTTTGTGCTATGTGTGTGTGTAATTTCACACAGTACAGTAGATACCAATGTTTTTAATAATCAGTCATAATTAGCTCTTTAAACTTCTATTTAACTCTCCTATTTAATCGCCTTATTGCTCTTATTTTTATAGGTGGTTTGTAGCAATCTATTTAACAAGCTTTAAAACCGGGAAAAATGAATTAAAACAAAAGTTTTACCACACAATCATATTGAAAAGTGTCACTTTACAGTGGTCGCATTTGTCTTTTCTCTGTATCTATTTGAAGGAGATGTTTCCCGCTGATTAATGAGCCTACAATTTCCCTGTATCACTTACTAAGCATGAGAAAAAGGGGAAAGGCCAAAAGAAATATGTACATTCTTTTTTCTTCCCTCTCTTTCTCCTGCCTCTTTCCAATAAATGAGTGATTTATATTCCAATAAAATGTCCAAAAAGAAAAAAAAACCCAACGTTGTATATTCACACAGTGCAGCTGATTAGCGCTTGCAACACAGGAAGCGGAAACACACTGTTTCCTCTGACGCAGCATGGCACCGCGGGTCTGTCAGCGATGACAATTAGATTTATAGCTTCAATTAGCCAAAAGTAAAATAGCCAAATTATTCATAGGCTGCTTAAAACGACGCCGAAGACATTATGCATTGCTTTCTGTGAATAATTGAATCTTTCATTTGCGGAGTATGAGAGAATAGCTAATTTATTAATAGACAGATGCAAAGCCAAGTCAAACCGCCTTTCCTCGGGGTGGAAGCACTTTCAAGACGAGTCCTCGTTAAAGGAGTTAGGAATTGATGAGTCCTGGTGCTGCCGGTGGAATGTAAAGTTTACCCACAAACACCAAAGTGGAAAGAGGCTTCAAGCTCAGTAGGCGAAGGTCTCACGTCAGCATCGCGAGCTCGGAGATTCCTGTCACATGAAATATTTAACGTGCTGTGTTTATTAACAGAATGAAAGACTTTTTCCCCTTGATTTGTGCACACTGACATTGTGCTTATGACAAACACAGAAGCAGAAAAAATATCAGTTCAGGTCCTTGATCCATAATGGATGACACTCCTTGCTTTTGCAGAAAGAGCATTATTGAAGAAATGGGGCAGATGTGCCGAGCTCGTTTGTCAACTTCACCATTTTGTCAACAACAACGATAGGAAGTCGCGTTCACGCCGCATTGTTAGTCACATATTGCCTCAGTGCATTTTTTAAGCCACATGATAATTATTACAACAAAATGTGTTGCGTTTAAGCAACAACACATTACAGTGCTTCATAATGCTATGAAACGATCCTGTTCCTAAAGGCTACAATTTGTAATTGTCACTAGAAATTGGTGTGTTAGCATTCTCTAACTGTGCCTAGTCTAAAATATACACCAGATTTAATATTGCTCCAGATTCATATGCAGGATATTTCTTACCAAATATAATAAAGCCACACTGTCGCATTTAAATATACAGTATCTGGTCTGGGTATTAAAGCCGTCTGTGTTTGTTTTATAACTATTCTAATAAAGCTTATTCAGAGGAGTGGCAGTAGATAATCACTCAGATTAGCTCATTTCCTTCCCAGTTCTAATTCCTACATATTGTTTAATAGATGTGTGGCTCCTCAAACTCCTACGTGCTCATGCCTCAATTACAGCCAGCCGTTTATAGGGTTTTTATAGCTTAATGTACCATACAGGAAGTGCACTGGGGAAATTCCAAACATCCATCTCAGGGAGAATGATGAATCTTTCCGCAGCCTCCTTGGCAGTGATCACTGACCCTTAAGACTGGTTTTGTCTGCAAAATGTCCGAAAATCACCTTTTTTTTTGGTTAGTTGGATTAGTCCACTTTATTTAAGTAGTGTGAGAAAAAAGTGGGTGAGACGGGATACCGTTCACAAGCAGAAGACACTCATGAGTATTAGGTTATTAAGTGTGTTTTAAAAAGGAAAAATGGAAAAAAATGTTTTGTCTGTTTAATGCTGTTGTCTGTTAAATGAAATGCAGAAGAAAAAGGAAAGAAAAGAAAAGTCAGCTGTTAAGAAAAGGGAAAAGAATCAGCTGTTTCCTGTTTTTAACCATGATGAAGGGATGGCAGACGAGAATGCAGGCTTTGGTGTTGCAGATCCTACAATTATCTTTTCAATTCCATTTTATTAAATTAAAAGTCGTAATATTTACGTTTGGTAATGTGCTATACATTGATTGTGTAAGCAGTCGAGAAATGACTGACAACAACTCTGTAGGATATTACTATAAATCAGTGGTGTGCAGTCGGAGTCTCCTTCTATAAATATTAAGTGAACCAAAAACTTCTTGAAAACTTGATCATATGTTTCTGTTAATGTTATTGATTAAATATTTATTTAAGCCTTTATTTAAGCTCTTTATATAAAGACCACAATAGACACGTTAATAGAACTGCCTCATGAGTTCCCATGTGCTTCGTCCAATCAGCAACAACCCTATGCTCTAGTAAGTCATCTATTGGTCTTTTTTAACTGACTTTTGTGTATGTGTTTTTTTTATTTACTGATATGATCAAGTTCTGCATCAAGTGTTGACCTGATAACAACTGCATTCTTGGTTGCTCCCTGACTTCTAAGATGTTTTAGCACCTCTTTAACACCCGCCTTAATAAACAATGGTTTTGTGAAATTCCACACACCCCCTTTCACTCGTAGGTTTATTAAAAATGCATGCCTTCAGGACTGTATTCTATTCAGGAGTAGTGCACTGGGTACTTTATTCCAGACTCCAACAAGAGTTTGGAAAAAGACAATGTTTGGGGCAAAAAACTAATATATACATATTAACATGTCCGGTTCTACTTATTCTACATACCTTCATGTCCACCTTTATAAGCCGGTATAATTCTTATATGTGTTCCAGTTCATCCTAAAAGAGTTTAGTGATGTTGGGGTTACAACTCATCACATCTGCATGTCTGTATGGATCTCAGGAGCTTTGTGCACAGGAGCATTGACATACTGGAACATGGTGATTGGTGATTGGACCTCTTAGTTCCTGCTAAGGTAGATCTAAATGCCAGAGTTCGTGCAAACACACACACATATACACACTAAGTAAGTTATAAACCAAGTTCCCGAACCAACTATTACACACACACACACCCCTACACACACACAAACACATGCACTGCCCACGTTATAAACCAGGTATTCACACCAGCTATCACTCACACAAAACACACACACACACACACACCACAGGCTAACTAAGTTATAAACCAGGTACCCACACACCAACTATCACACACACACAAACACATGCACTGCCCACGTTATAAACCAGGTATTCACACCAGCTATCACTCACACAAAACACACACACACACACACACACATATTTACATATGGGCTTCTTCCCCTATTGAAATAAAACCCAGCCATTTTTTATCATGATGTGAATAAACTGTGATAAAATAAAAAAAAGAGCATGTGATTAGTAACTGAATCACTGTTTGACGACGATGGCGTAACTAATACCGATGTGAAGTTTTTATTTTAATTTGGGCTGCGCTGTAGTAACAGTAGTGTGTGTTTATAACACAGAGCTTCTGCACAGTATATGACAATAGAACATCCCATTCATGACTATTTGTCACTTACTAATGAACTTCTTCTCATTTCACAGCAGGTGCATGTCAAGCTTTCGTTCATTAACACACTGTTACATGAACGCGTGAAAGAATGAAGGAAAATAGACTTTTGGGGAAACAGTGAGGAACCTGCATGCATCATTAGTGTTCAGATTGCTCTACTGTGGCAACATCATCCACAAGACTCAGCCAACTCCAACTCACAGCTAAATCCTGCATCTCTCTCTGTCTCTCTCTCTCTCTGTCTCTCTATTTCGGTCTTTCTCGCGCTCTCTCTCCCTCCCTCTCTCTCTCTCTTCTCTCTCTCGCTCTCTTTCCCTGTCTCTCTTCCCATTTCACTCTCCCTTTATCTCTCTCTTTTTCTTACTCTCCATCTCTTTCTCTCTCTTGCCCTACCTCGATCTAACTCTCTCTCGCTCTCTCTTTCTCTCTCTCTCTCTCTTCCTTTCTATTGTTCCCTCTCTCTTCCTCTGTTTTACTCTCTCTCTCTCTCTCTCTCTCTCTTTCTCTGTGTTTTTATCTCTCTATCTCAGCGTCCCACACTCCTGCTACTGTACTCTGCTTGTCATCCCCCCAAAAAAATTCTCACGGAAACCGCATATGAGAAAGAGAGAGAGGGTCACAAAAAATACCACAAAAGTGTCCAACTAAGAGATGTTTTTGACTGGTCAAGAGAAAGGAAAAATAAACAAGATGTGCCTGGAAGAAGGGGGAAGGATAAGTGTTTCCATCCTTATTCCAGCTGTTTTCCCATGGAGGAGCAGGTTTATTTAACTATGTTTACCAGATATTTCCAGCGAATTCACCCTCCAACCACGAACCAGTAACAATTTCCTGCATCAACACCTGTTAAAACATCTTATCACATAAAATACTTTTAAAAGAAGTCACTAGCTACAAGTGTGTATTCTAAAATGTAACAATAAAAATTATAAATATTTCATATTTCAGTGTCTTTAAATAAATGTTTAAATGAATGTGTTTACACATTAGTGTGTGTGTGTGTGTGTGTGTGTGTGTGTGTGAAGAGGATGTAGAGAATAGGATAAGGTGGAGGCAGATGATTCGCTGTTGTGACCCCTAAAAGGGAACAGCCGGAAGGAGAAGAAGAAGAAGTTTACAAGTCATTTAGTTTTACTTAATATCATTATTATTATTAATATTATTGGCCAATGGTCTGAGAGACAGAGGAAGAGGGGGAGAGAAAGGGAGAGAGAGAGAGATGGAGAGAGATGGAGAGAGAGAGAGATGTCTCTTTCTCTCTCTCCTTCTCTCTCTCTCAATATTCAAGATTCAAAGGTTGCTTAATAAACATGACAAATGTACATTTGTATTGCAAAAGCACGGCTACAGGAGAACAGAAATTACATATAGTATATGTATATATATATATATATATATGTGTGTGTGTGTGTGTGTATAGAGAGAGAGATGTAATGCTGGACTTCATTTAATTAATTTTAAGAAATTTATCAAGTGACTGTACTTTTTACTAATATTATTGCTTATATCTAACCCTACTATATATATATATATATATATATATATATTACTACCATCTACTGGCATGTTGTACTGTATATACGGCAGTCTATTTATATTTCTATAGTTTTCCCCCAGAAATGTCTGCCTCTGTCAGTAGAATATACAAATATGCACATCTGTATTACCAAAGACTGGAAACAGAGATATAAAACCAACAAGTACAGAATGACAAAATAAACACTGTTCCAAATACAATAAAATAAGAGGAAAAAAGTAAAAAGAATAAACATCAGAATATCTAAAAGATGTCAAAATGTAAGGAATAAGTAAAATTATGTAAATATTAGTGTTTAAAACTTGTGACTTTAAAACTTCAATGTGGAGGATAAAGTGTTATTAGGAACTCTATAAAAGAAAGTAATTGTTGTATATTATGTGTTACGTGTGTGTAGTTTAAATTGCTTATTAACTATTTTTAAACTGAGATCATTAATAATAAAAAATTTTACCGGGCTGCTGAATAGATTGTTCTTTTGCATGCTAGTTGTTTTGGTTTGGCTTGGTTTAGCGAAGCTAAGGACTTTTCTGGAAGCACAAAAGCCTGGCATGAACTATAGGTGAACCCATCATGTGAGGACTTTATTGAGAGACCTTTTGATTTTTTTTTGACTCCTCTTTCCCTTCAACATGATCAAAAGTTCAGAAAGCTGTGTATTTTGTATTCAGGGAGGAGTGAACCTTTGAAACCCTCTGGATTAAAGAGCACTGTCAGTCGGTTCTCAAGCAGAGGAGAAAGCAGGGCTTATAGTTCGCAAAAATGTGAATGCGTCTGTGTGTGTGTGTGTGTGTGTGTGTGTGTGTATCATGATGAAGGTTTTAGAAGGGAAACATCAGTAGGCCTGAGAGTGAGTCATGAATCTGTCAGTGTTTCTCTACAAACACCTTTTCTCCTGTTGCACAGGCTCCTGTGTGGGGTGTCCACACTTTACTGTCATTCTGAATAAACCCATCCGGTTGAATTAGCACTCCTGAGCTGAACATTTTCCCTGCTGATTGGGGTTTTGGAAATTTGCCCTCTGCGCCTTCAGTTGATCCACATTAATTGTATTTGGACAGATCTCCAGAGGTTTCTGACAGATTTTCAGCTATTAGACTGTGATGACCGATTTACATCAGCTCACCTACAATTATTAGAGCACAGAATGCTATAAGAGCGGAAAATGTAGGGACTGAGCAGTCTGTCTGTCTGATCATGAGCTTAGTCATACCAGAGTGCGGTGGATATGGATAACGAATGCTAATATTGGAATATAAATTTAAAAAAAAAATAAAGTATATATATATATAATATATATATATTATATATATCTATATATATCATAGCAATTATGGTTTTATTGGTTATATAAAAAAAGTATAGGTTTTTTTTTCGTTTTGTTTTTTTTTATTTACCAGAAAATGATTTTGGTTAGAATTTTAAAGGAAACATTTTAGAATATTACTTAAGTTTTAAAGTTTTAAAGTATGTAATATTTGTTGTAATTAAGTATAAAAAAGCATAAGTATAAAACATAATAAATATTTTTGAGTACTGAAGTGAAAGTACAAGTAAATACAAAATAGAAAAGCAAGAAATACTTTTAAAAAAAATTGTTTCAGCAAAAATTATGTTCAGTTTTAACTTCCTTCCATTTTCTTTTTTCTCTGAATTAATAAAAAATTATTATGTTTATATATTATTATAATATTATTATATATATTTAATGTAATTGTCACTACGTTTTTAACATTTATCTATTCATTCATTTATCTACCTAAAATAGTTACAAGTAAAATTCTAGTAGTAAGATTTATAAGTGAAGCCTTTTCATTTGAAATACTGGTTAGAATGAATTTTAACTCCCAAAACAACCATTTTAAGCTTTAAAGTTGAAAGTTTTAAGCATAACCTTTTATATAATACTTTGGAGTAAATTTATAACTGTTTATTATCATTTTAAGATTAAACATCAGGTTGTGGTTCATGAGGGTGAATCTGTATTGTATAAACTAAATCAAAACAATTTGTCTAATAAAAATAGAAACTTGGTAGCCATTAAAAATCAAACTAGTCAACTTTTATTTTTTTAAATGTTTTTGATTTACACCAGTATTAAATGTGTCTATAACCCGTGAGTCCCTTACACATAGTCACAGCGGGATCCTCACATGTCCTCACTCCCTCATTCTTCCCTCAGTTTGGAAAATGCCCTTGTTTGTTGGCTGAAATTAGCTCAACTCAGTCACTCTCCAGACTCTGGAGTCGCCCATCTCTCCATGCCCTCCACTCTCCTTAAGCGCCTCTCCACTCAATGGCCCAGCACCCAGCTGGGAGGCCCATTGATGGCCCACTGCAGTCTGATTGTTTCCTATGGACGAGGGGAGGAGAGGCGGAGCCAGCTGTGCCGCCCTAAACCCGCCTCCACACATTGAATCCAGTCTAGCAGGTGTAAACATCCAGCACTTCGCTCCCCATGAGTGGGCAGCTAAGGACCCAAGGTAGTCACGGAGGGCTCCTCTGAGGAATTAAGAAATTAAAAAGAGGAAAGAAAGGGGCAGTGAAGGAGGAAATCGAGAGGGGTGAGAAGGAAGAGAAAGTCAGGCCATCTAGAAAAGGCCCAGGTGTTCATGAAGCAAGCACGATAACCTTTGGCATTTTATTCTAAGTGAAAGCCAGCGAGAGCTTTTTCATGCTCCAGAAGTCGCTATAATAAAAAGAAGAGTCTTTGCTTTCAATGTCCAGGTGAGATTGTTTGTATCCTGTGTTGTGACAATATACGACCCACCAGGAAAAAAAGAATCTGCTGCTCCCTCCAGGCTGAGACGTGATAGGGTTTTTATCCCTGCTTCAAAAAACACTGATTTTGTACAAAAAAAAAAAAAGAAAGAACAAGGGGTAAAAATATTTTCATTTTTATACATTCCTACAAAGACCATTTTATTTAGAGATTTGTATATCTCTTTTACCCCCATCCTTCAAACGCATCCCTGTTAAATGCCTCTGCTTAAGGAGGTCTTAACACCTGACACCTGTGATTCTTATATTTATATAAACTCTTATTCTGTGTGCTGAGGATGAATCTGCAAAATGAAAGCTCATTACTGTCTGTTTTCTTTCTAGCTCTTTCTGTTTCTTTGCTCAGGTCGCCTTATTTACTAGGAAGATGGCATTCAAACTCTAATCCGCTTAGTGTTGGATTTCAGGTGTACTTACAGCCTCATGCACCTGCTAAACTGCCGTCTCTGTAAGCTGTACAAACACATGACAAATTGCAGCGTCTTCTCAGATCCGAGTAAATGGGATGCTTTAGAGCAGGAACCTGAATACAGTATTATTATAGGATAGTCATTTCCTTACCTACATCATACAGGGAGACCTGTGAGGGGCACCGCCATTACATAATAATAATAATAATAATAATAATAATAATTCATAGCCATTTAATGATCATTTATTATTATTATTAATAATAATAACAAAAATAAAAATAATAAAAATAAAAATAATAACAATAGTAATAATAATAAAAAGTTAAAAAAAATAATAATAACCAAATTAAAAAAGGGTTATTATTTAACAATAAAAAAAATATTTAATATAATAAATCTTTGTATAACCGATGTGTCTCCATTGACTGACAGAAGGAGGTTTGGACTTCATAGAAGACTTTGAGTAGCCATGAGGGCATCTGATTGATCTGTAAAGCAACCAATCACAGTTTCTTTTGTTTGGAATGTAAAAAAGATACAGTCAATGTCTCTCCAAAAACTGGTGCAACTATCGATCGTTCATTTTCTTTTTTTTAACATGCCACTTGTTTCCTCTTTATTTAACCATGTGTGTCTTCCTTGATGTTACATTAAAATCACATAAATGTAAAATATATTACTATAATAAAAGCTTTTTTAAATGTAGGTGAAATTTCCCCCGATACAGGAAGATTGTGATAGTGATGGATATTATTATATAGTCAGAGGTAGCTAAAGCACAGAAAGGCAATATTTCAGTAAAATGAATGTTGGTTTTTTTCTCATGGAAATAAAGTCACCATTTAGAATATAACATGAGTAAAAGTTTCAAAGTATGTGATATTTATTGTACTTAAGTATGAAAAGCTGCAAAAATTACTTTTGAAAAATTGTTTACAGTTTCCATCAAGATTCTATTTAAGTGTTTTAAAGTACAATAATAATAATAATAATAATAATAAAATAATAATAATAATAATAAATAAAAAAAACTGTTTACATTAATAGGGGAAAAAGAATAGGGGAAAAAACTCTCTCTCTCTCTCTCTCTCTCTCTCTCTCTCTCTTTTCGTGCACACAGTTTTTTAGGCTTTCTCTCTTTCACCACAGTGACTATAACGCTGCCCTGGGAAGCTGCCTTGTTCCCCTATATGTACTCGCCGCCCCTGACTGTTTCGCTTGCTAGCATGAAATGACTGGACTTGAGTGGAAAATTAAACCAACAAAATATTTAATCACCAGAACACTGATTTAATCACCAAACACTGACTGGGTTTTATTAGTAGTAACGTTTATGCTTTAGAGAAATGTATCGGAAAATATAGTTGTATTTTAGCGAAAGTTGTTCTTGGGTTTTCTTGAGTTATACAAAAATATAAAAACTCAGGTACAAATAAAAATACCTAAGTACTTTAACTAAGTATTATTATGTTAATCCAACGGTTATCTGATCTTCGTTACAGTAAAAATAATGTTTTCTTCTTCCACAAGAAATTTTATGCATCATAACAGTTTTGTTTCTAGCAGGACCATTAAACATGCAACACAAGTCTACCAGAAATCCTGTAGAATCCAACCAATCAGATGATGACTGAAATGTTTTGTTTGCCATATTTATCAGGTGTGTAACCAACGATTCCTAAGTGTGCCTTATGGAATGACAATATCGTTTCATTTATAAATCCATCCATCCATCCATTCAACCATCCATCCATCTATTCAACCATCCATCCATATATCTATCCATCCATTCAACCATCCATCCATCCATCCATTGTCTAAACCTATTTATTCCTAATCAGGGTCACGGGGATCTGCTGGAGTTTATCCCAGCTGTCATTGGGTGAAAGGCAGGGGTCACCCTGGACAGATCACCAGTCCATCACAAGGACAAATACAGACAAACAACTACAAACACACACACTCACACTCACTCCTATGGGCAATTTAGAATCACCAATCAATCTAACATACATGTTTTTGGACTGTGGGAGGAAACCGGAGTACCCGGAGTAAACACACACACACACACACGAGGAGAACATGCAAACCCCACACAGCACACAGTAGGAGTCCTGCAGGGGACACGAACCTCAGAACTTCACACTATGAGTAAACAAAAAGACACCATGAGGCTGTTTCAGTAAAACAGGACAAGCATTTATGTGTAATTATTTTAAGCTTAGGGTTGTAGAACAATATTAGATACAACTATTCCAGCTAATAATGAAAGACTGTAATCATTGGTAGAGTGTAGGAGGAAATAAAAAATATACCAGTTGTAGAAAAAACAATCAATGTTGTGTTGGTAACTCAGCTTCACACTAGATTGGCAATTATTTCTTTCCTAGAGCAGGTCCGTCTGACATCTCTGTCCTCACTTATATTACTCTTTATTACTCTTTGAGTTGTACACGTGTCATGATTTGACACACAATCATTGCCGGTCTACACAGAATGTGAGCATCCATCTTTAAAAGTGACAGTGACACTACACAATAGTTAATGTTCACTCTGCCCCTGGAGAGCTTCATCAGAAACAGAACCCTCCTCCTCCTCCCCTGTGACTGGGTGCGAGAGGTTGGAAGGGTTTGTCCAGCTGGAGGCGGACAATATGGAATTTGAAATATTAGCTGCGGCTGTGATTGAACATGGCTCCCTTATCACTGGGTTGCCAGGTCGGGGCACCATAACGATGACTTATCACAGCGGTGAGTAGCAGCGAGTATATAACAAGATTCTCCTATGTGACAAACACCACCCGCAAGACACACAGTCTCCGACCTTTTGCTGGAGGCGCTACAAACGTGCCCCATGCCACACACACACACACACACACACAAACACACAGCAAGATTAATATGTCCCAGGTTTGGGTCTTGGTTAGAAGACATTCTCTATTCTTAAGGTTGTTCCTCATGTTTTGCTACTTTTTTGTGTCCTAAAGGTGCACAAAATATGTCACTTCCTGTATAGTGGAAGAATTTATTCCCAAGTGACAAATTCCGTGCTGAGAAAAGTGTAAAAAGTATTAATACTCCAATCCAGTTAATCTCAGAAATTGCAGTGCTGATATTTCATATTATTTATACTGGTTCAATAATTTGTAGTAATATCTATTGTATTGTTTGTTATATTTACTTTAATCGTTTAAAAACAACACTTTCAAGGCAATTTCCTAGTACATACAAATGCAACCAAATACTACTACTACTACTACTACTACTATGTTGGGGAAGTGGTGGCTCATGGTTATGGGTTCGATTCCCAGCTCCACCAAGCCACCACTGTTGGGCCCCTGAGCAAGGCCCTTAACCCCCAATTGTTGTATAACAAGGAATAATGTAAGTCGCTCTGGATCGGGGCGTCTGCCAAATGCTGCAAATGTAAATGTACTACTATTATGAACTAGATACGAATTATTCATAATAATATTTGAAATTCTGTCCAGAATCTCTGTTATTGTCAAATATGGGATAGCAAATTTAGATTTAAAACGAGCATTTTGGGGTGAAGGGTCTTGCACAGAGCCCCAGCAGTGGTAACTTGGTGGTGCTGAAAAAACCTGATCATCCATTTAGCAGTACAAAACTTTAACAACTGAACTACCACTTCCCCAAATTAAATCTTCATCTACAAACATAACAAACAAGAAATAAGACAGATGGCTACTGACCTGAAGGTACCTGCAAATGAACCCTATGACGGAGAAAAACAATTCTATGCAAGATCCTATAGGACAATCTATTGTCTTTCTATAGCACAGTTCCTACACAGGGGTCACACCAAACCTGCAGTCTGTCTCTGGGGACTCAGGGCACAGGATAGAGGACGTTCGGGCTGGGGTACCAGTCCATCACAGGTCATTGTATGCAGACACACACTAACAAATGCAGTTACACACTACATATTGTTTAAAGCTGTCAGTCAGACTACAGTGCATGTTTTTGGACTGAAAGAGGTCGTACAGATTTTACTGATATAACAGTATATAACAGCAGTCGGGAGACAAACTTGGATTTGTAACAAGTGCTCTAAAAATACTAATATGAGGATTTAAAAGACATTCCCATTTAGGAACTCAAACTGCGTCAAAACACTGAGGGAACATCTTTTCATAACCTTTGGCCTGAAGTGAAATCCGTCAAATCAGGAAGCAATATGACAGCTCAGACCGTTACCTACTTGGCGGTTGTCTGGGACTCAGCCACGATGCAGGCCAGGCTTATGTACACCCATGTCAAAGCAATGTCAACAACCATAAGGGAATCAAAAAGGGACAGTCATTTACTATTGAGCAGTTATAGAGGCTATTGAGGCCTAAAGGCAGCAGCGTCTAGCATGATACTTTTTGGCCTGATGCATATGAGACCACTACAGTGGTTGCTCAAAAACAAGGGTTTTTCCCTAGTGGCAATCCACGCCACAAAATCCAGGCATTGCCATAATGCCTTTAAACCTTTAAACAAAATAAAATGACAAAATGGCTGGAGATGCTAGCTGTATTTTAAACATTAAAACAATTCCTACCAGATCTAAGCAGCCGGCATGTGCTGACACCATGTAAGTGGTCTCTTATATCATTACCAGGGCGGTCTGCACTGCACCCGCTTTACAAGCTAGAGTGCTATATCCTTTAGTAGAATCAGGGAAAATTTTTCTCTTAAAGAGTGATCTATATCTCTGGGTTCCTAAATCAGGGAGCAGATATTCAGTTAAGGCAGGAAATGAAGACTCCACCCAGAGATCTGGATGCCATGGTGCAGACATGACCAAGGCTACGTCTATACATATTTCCTCTGATCGCTCTGTTTCTGGGAGTCACATTTACGGTATTTGGTAGATGCCCTTAGAGGGCCTACATTTATCTTCTTTATACAACTGAGCATGAGTCTTGGACCTAGTGTCCCTTCTAGATATCATACCTTTTGAGATAACCATCAGGAGGAACCCCCTCTGAGGGGACACAGCTCCTAGCTCCTAGTTCTTTAAGAGGGGTCGTGGGCACTAAACAGATAATAAGATGGGTTGGTTATGGTTGAAGCCATAACTTATACTTACTCTTGCTTACAAGGTCTCTGGTCTCCTGGTCCATACCCCTCTACCAGGGGTTTGGTAGTCTTTAGGGCCTTGGGGTTGGGGTACAGACATTCGTGAGGTGGTGTGTTGGGCTACCCCGCATACCATTGTCCAGTTTTGCAAAATGAATTTGGCAACAACCCAGAATCCAGGGTCCTCGCACCACATAGTCCCTACACATAACACTGGGACATTGATTTAGCGCTATAGCAACATAGGCTCATTCCCATCGCATTTACACAAAGCTCAATTTACTGAAGGGGAATATCTTCAGGTTACGTATGTAATAATGGTTGTAACCAATGGAACTTGATGTTGCATCACATGCCATATCCCCAGCATTCCTGCCCGCACCGAATTCCTGGTCGATTACGTCACCCACCCATGACATAATTTTTTTATGATTAGACGGATTACACAAGTTATAAAAGGGTTTCAAAGGGTTTTGTTATGGAGATGTTTACTCTGCCCCTGGATGTTTAAACCAAAAGTAATCAAATTTATCGAACTTAAAAAATATAAACTTGTCCAAATAAAAATAAGTACAATTATAAATATGTGTTGTTGAGCTTTGGTGATGGAAATAATAAAAGAAGGAAAAACAAATAAAAATTGTCAATTGTGTTTTTTTACAGAAAGATTCCAAACCTATGAAACTAATAAATGTTTCTTATATGACATTAAGAAGATGTTAAAAAAGAAGTGCACAGAGATGTTCCTCAGAGAATATTACAAAACTGGAATCTTGTTTGAAATTTTTGACCATATCTGGGCATGTGTGTGTGTGTGTGTGTGTGTGTGTCTGTGTCTGTGTGTAACTGGGTCAAATGTATCATCATGTGGACCTAGTAAGAATAAGGCAAAGTACAAAACATTTAATATTTTCTGACAATGTGTGTATGCATTTGTGTGTGTGTGCGAGAGACAACGCGAGAGACAATAAAACATACTGGGTCAAAAGCAAGATGTCAAAAATGTTAAAAGAGAACTACACTATGTTTTCAGTGATTTTTTTCTCTAAATATGTGTGTGTGGGTGTGTGTGTGTTATAATACATAATTATTTCTTTTTAATGTAAGTGTTGCCTTCTGTCCTGCCATCATTGTAAAGGGACCACCATAAAGCCCTCGCTGACCCAATCAAATGGGTTATTAACATCATTAAACTTTTTTTAATATTTGCTTATGTTAAATGATGTAATGGAGGTGACAAAAAAGCTGAACTCAGTGTTTACATACACACCTGAACACTTAAGCTCTTCGGTACCAAATACACTCTTTGTACACGGCCATTAATGAGTCAGATATCGTTTTTCACACCAAAATGTTTCTTAACTGACACTAACTCCTGGATCCAGTAACAGGCAGGGTCGGAGGAGAAGTCATAGGTCTCTGGACCTGCTAGTTACCATTCCCATAGGGTGTGTGTGTGTGTGTGTGTGTGTGTGTCTGTTCACAAGGGAGTTGCTCTGAGCTATTTGCAGTCTTATCGTGTTGTGTGTCTAAAAAGCTGACCAACCTCGCTTCAAGCCAAGAACTGCTAACCTCTGACCCCTGTGTTAAACCGAAAACAGATGCCTTTAAACTTACTCATATCCGGCTCTTAAATAAACCGGTGAGGAATTTTTCACCCTTTCTACTCTCCGCACGCATTTTCAGCTCTTTTTCTCGACTGGTTTTTAAAGTTGGAATACAGGAGGTTTATTGATTAAACTGACTCTGGACATTCGAGTTGCAGTTTTTAGAGTGGAAAAAATGTGATTCTAATGTGATTCTAATGCTAACAGTCTTAAAATAGCGTGGCTCATCAGCGCTACTCTTGGAAAGGGCAGTGTGACTCTGTTTACTTTCGAGTATTTATCCTCAGGGCTTTTTTAAAGGCATCCTGCTAAACTTCATTTAAAAGAAGAAAAAAAGAAGGAAAACACCCCCCACACACACACACACACACACACACTCATGGAGGAACAACTTGGAGAACGGCTAAATTAATTATGAGTCTGAGAAAAGTCTGTTTTTTTTACTTATATTTTTTAAACTTTTGTTTTATTTATTTTATTTCCAGTGCCATCGAGTTGCCACTTCTGGGCCCCTGAGCAAGGCCCTTAACCCCTAATTGCTCAGTTAGGAGGCTTGTATAAGAGAATAAATGTAACTTACTCTGGATGACGGTGTCTGCCAAACGCTGTAAATGTAATTATTTATTTTAGCTATTCTAAAATAATCACTAAAAAGAACTGCATTGTATTTTAGGACTCAGATAATGAGTTGTTCTAATGATATTATGGGATACAGTAAAAGACATTAATAAATGAAGTTTTCAAGATGCTTTCCCAGAATTCAAACATACATGAGTCAGATTAAACCATCAATAATCACTATCTGCACCGCAGCGCTCCGGTCCTCGCCAGCCTAATGATTTATAAAGCCTTATATGGGACTGATTTCTATCAGATTGATGAATGCACCAACCAATCATTGTTCCCCAAACCCACAGCATGTACATACACCAATAAGTGATGATGGACGGCCCCCGTCCAGGTTATTTATGCGTCTGCGGGGGCCGGTATGGGCCCGAGCTTAGGGCCGAGGTTTTCTGCAGCTTTCCCTTATAGCTGGTAGGTGGTCTTCTTCTGCTTGGATTCGGACGCTCTCATCCTTCCCCTTGGTCAGGAGGTTCTGCTTAACCTCTCACACACATCTGCTGGCTGCAGAACGACTGTGGAGAAGCCTCTGGTGCCCTGATCAAGCCCACATAGCATTTACTTTTAACTCTCGCACATGCGTTTTACATTCTTTATGCCTTCATTGGAGTCAGGCTCAAGTCTGTTTGGTTTGTTTGCGGCTGCAAAGATTTTTAAAAATAACCTCTTTAATATTTAATACTTAGTCTATACTGTGTGTTAGGTTCTAATCTCCACTCCAAGTTTGGTGTTGTGATGTGCCATAATATATAATATTATAGACTGTCTATGTTAGTTATTTCTATAACATAACTTTCCAAGCGTCTATTTATTTGTGTGGTTAATTGTAATAATCCAGTGAGAAGAAAAGAGTCTGACAACAGCCAGTGTTCCAGAAATCTCATCATCATCATCATCATCATCATCCATTCTTTCTAGAATGAAATAAAGAAACAGACTAAATCCGTCTCATTTGGTGTTTTACAGAAAAAAATTTGATCCCCTGCTGACAATGACCCAAAACACACGACCAAGCCAACAAAGGAGTAGATCAAGAAGAAGAACATTAGGGTTCTGAAGTGGCCTAGTCAGTCTCAGACTTTAATCCCATAGAAAATCTTTGGAGGTGCTGAGGGTTCAAGTTACCAAACGTCAGACTGGAAATCTTAATGACTTGGAGAGGATCTGCAAAGAGGAGTGGAACAAAATCCCATCTGTGATATGTGTAAACCTAGAAGAACTACCAGAAACATCTGAGCTCTGTGATTGACAACAAGGGTTTTACCAGCAAGTAACTAAGTCTTGTTTTGTAAAGGTGTCAAATATTTATTTCACTCATTAAAAGTGTCCAGTGTGTATTCTGTATTCTGAGTTGATGTGATCTTCAGAATTTGAAAGTGAAGCTTAATTTTTTAAAGATCAGAAAATAACAAAAAATTATATTAAACATTAGTCACAGGGATCTGCTGGAGTCTGTCCCAGCCATCTCTGAAAAGGTGAAAGACAGGAGGGGGACACCCTGGACAGGTCACCAGGCCATCATAGGGCCACACACACACACTCACTCCCATGGGCAATTTAGAATTAACAATCAATCTACATGTTTTTGGACTGGAGGAGGAAACCGGAGTACCCGGAGAAAACCCACACAAACACAGGGAGAACATGTAAACTCCACACAGCAATCACAGGAATCGAACCCGGGTTCTTTTTTGCTGTGAGACAACAGTGCTAATCATTAAGCCAGCGTGCTGCCCTGGGATATAACAATGTAATGTAAATGAATAAGCCTATCATACTGTAGGTTTTTCTCATGTTGTAAGTACTGTTGTTATAGGCTATAATAAATATAGATAATAATATATTAATAAAAAAAAGTTTTATTAATTAAAGTAAGAAAAGATCATTTGGTTCCAAAAGTATTTGTTTGCTGGTTAAAAGTCTCTTTACCTATAATAAGTAAAATACTTTATATTACTTATATATATTAAATAACAAATATAAAATAACAGTGTGTACCTATGCACAATGGTAATTATTCTTAATAAAAGTATTAGAGGAAATCAAATCTTTAACCTATGAATTGTACATTTTTGAATGAAATTGTGAGGCAAGTGAAGCTTCATGATCTGATTTATTTACAGCATCAAAAGAAAGACATTCAGTCAATAACTATTCTGTATATTGCTTATAGGAAATTATGAATAAAAAAGAATGTTATATGATCATTTATATTTTTTAATTGCATTTATTTCTGTAAAACAGAAAGCTAGTTTGTTTGCAGGATGGAGTGGATGTGGACTGTAGTTCCTAATAGTCTGTGTAAAATCTGTAGGACTTTGAGGAAAGTTCCTGCAATAATATTTGTGTATATTTTACTTGGTGTCTTCATGATTTGGATATTTTAATGGTTAATAGCTGAGTGAATGTAGGCTGTCATCTGGTGGATGAAGGGCCCCTGATATGGAAAAGCCCAGGGGCCCCTTACAGTCTTAATGTGCCCGTGTGTGTATGTGTGTAAGTGTTCTTAGGCTGACCTTTTGCTCTAACCTGTTCATTTGTTCATATTTTTCCATCCAGAATCTTTTGTAGCTTTAGTGCTGAGGTTTATTTGACTGGACTAACGAGCGACGCCTTCTCTTGAACGTTTTTACGACTGGTCTTAGCGCTGTGGAATGGAGAGCGCTGACCCCAGAGTCGTGGCTTTATGAGCTTCCTGTGGGCTTTCGAGCTTCACTTCCTTTGCCCTTCTTCCTCCTGATCTTCTCATCTCTGCATGTTTAAACAGACTGAAGCAGAGTTTTATAGATGAGCTGATGGGGTAAAGGAGAGGATAACAGTGAAGGACAGGAAAAGATTCCTTCTTCTTAGTGTTGTATGCAGCTCACAGTGTGCAGCTGACAATAAACCCACACAGTGAATCTTATAAATGTCAGATGTTCACCAAAAAAAAAGGAAAAGAAGGGCCGAGTCGTAAGCCACACACGTGCAACAGGTGCTCGTGTCTCGTCACAGCAAACACACTGTAATCTAATTTCTATCTCGAATTCTCGACTAGACACTGGGCGCTTGTGCTTCAGCCATTTTAAACAAACGTGACAGTTATTGGTCCCTCTGACACCGAATAAAAACACAAAGCTATTTCCTGTTGTGTCTTGTTTCGCAGTAGGAGTGTATTCCCATGCATTTGATATGAACATATTAACCATGCACTCTTCAGCTCAGTACATAATTCATCCCGGGGTTGAAATTTACAGCTCTCCACTACATTATAAGATGCTCTATATGTGCACACCATTTAATACCTCCTGCTTTACTCCCATGATGCCATTTTTCATAAAGCGCACCGCATGTCTGCTTTATGTTTGCTTAGGTCTATCAAGCGTTTTGGCAGAAATGGGCCTTCCCATAATAATAATTGCGGAGGAGTTTAAAAAGCGTTGCCATATGTGGTCATGTGGCTTGAGTTGCTTTAGTTTTGACTTTGCACATGCAACTTATAGAAATTAAACGAGTGAAGGTGAGTTTAACGATGAATTAATTACAGTTTTTATGTGCCACTTCGACATCAGGAATATCTGCAATTACAATTCTGACATCTCATTCGAAAACCATCAGTGTTTTGCTGAAGCTGACAAGGGCTGGTTTTGTTGCACTGCTTGGTGAGCCAAGAAAAAAGAAAAAAAAATGGTTGACCTTTGACTTTTGAGACCATGTGTGCATGTGTTCTCACGTATGTTTGCAAGCACATGCGTGCAACTGAGCACAAGGCGGCTCATTTCAGCCATTCTAGGCTAAGCTTTGCTTCCCTGTCTGAGTCACACACACTCTCACCGGGTGTGCTGGAGTGTGACTGCGTGATTAGGGTGAGCGTACATAAGCCATGCATGGTCAGGTCTCCGTCTCACCCAATAACAGCAAGACGGGACAGTTAAGGATCTCAATGACATGAGGCTACGATAAGACATCGGCACTAAAAATAACCTGTGAAATGTAGAACATGTCAGTATGTTCATTTACATTTAGTAAGATAGATAGATAGATAGATAGATAGATAGATAGATAGATAGAGATTAACGGACAGAGAGATAGAGACATAGAGATAGACAGACAGACAGACAACCAGATAGATAGATAGATAGATAGATAGATAGATAGATAGATAGATAGATAGATAGATAGATAGATAGAGATTAACAGACAGAGAGATAGAGACATAGAGATAGACAGACAGACAGACAGACAACCAGACAGACAACCAGATAGATAGATAGATAGAGATAAACGGACAGAGAGATAGAGACATATAGAGATAGACAGACAGATAGACAGACAGACAGACAGACAGACAGACAGACAGACAGATAGATAGATAGATAGATAGATAGATAGATAGATAGATAGATAGATAGATAGATAGATAGATAGAGGGACAGCGAGATAGAGACATATAGAGATAGACAGATAGACAGACAGACAGACAGACAGACAGACAGACCGACGACAGACATAGATAGATAGATAGATAGATAGATAGATAGATAGATAGATAGATAGATAGATAGATAGATAGATAGATAGATAGAGGGACAGCGAGATAGAGACATATAGAGATAGACAGACAGACAGACAGACAGATAGATAGATAGATAGATAGATAGATAGATAGATAGATAGATAGATAGGACAGAGAGATAGAGACATATAGAGACAGACAGACAGACAGACAGACAGATATAGATAGATAGATAGATAGATAGATAGATAGATAGATAGATAGATAGATAGACAGATGTTGATGTAATCATTATCTATATAATTTTACTGCTGATTGGATGATTAGATAATGGCATGCACAAGTAGTTTACAGGAGTTTCTAATAAAATGTTCGCGAACTATGTGTGTGTGTGTGTGTGTGTGTGTGTGTGTGTTTACCAAAAACAAATGTCACTAAATCCAAATCTAAAAATGTGAAAGAATATCTATGCATTGTTTATTTATCTTATTCGTGTGTGTATAAGCTTCATTGTTGTATGTCTGTCCTTGTGTTTGTGATTGTAGTTTGTGTTGTTTTGTGTGCACTAAATCAACTGTACTGCCACTTATAAAAGCAGATTTTTACAAGGAAAATATTTCTGTCTGGCAACTGGGGTAAAACCGATAATTCGTTATTGCAATAAAAGCATTTTTAAAAGTTGTGTGTGTGTGTGTGTGTGTGTGTGTGTGTGTGTGTGTGTGTAGGATGACTGTGTTATTCGATGAATAATGTTATGTATTCGTTACTGTATGCTGCTCCACTCTAGCTGGCAGATCGCTGATATATCCTGCTGTTCTAATGAGCTCTGGCACAAAAGCCGACAAGTTTTAACACTGGGTTCAGCTTTTGTTTTGACTAATTCCTGCTATTCATCAATCTAAGCTTTGTTTATCCTCGGCTGGCCATCAGCTGAAATTAATTAGCTGGCATCAGTGTGGGAGTGAGCGAGGAAAGCGCTGTGAATTTAGACTTCAGAAATGCTGATTCTGATGTCTGTTAGTTCTCACAGTGTTTAAGGGGATGTGAAAGTCTTCCCTCCCAACCGGCAGTCATTACACACTGCTGTCAGTGCTGTTCATCCCCGTACACTGGAGGAAAGTCTGCCGGAGTCCGGATAATGGGGGCTTAAGTTAAACTCATATTAACTATTTATTCCTTACAGTTGGTTAAGTGTGTGGGGAAAAACGATACAGCTGAAAAACAATAATCAGCCATTCGGTTGGGTGATAATGTTGCTACCTGGAATTTATTATTTTATTATAACAGCAGGATTTTTATTTTTATCCATGCAATTATTAAATTATTATTGATTAAAATATTCTCTCCTTCTCTTTCTCTCACACGCCCTCTCTTTCTTTCCCTCTCTCTTTCTCTCTCTCACCTTCTCTCCTTCTTTCCCTCTTCCTCTCTCTCTCACTCTCTTTCTTTCTCTCTCTGTCCCTCGCTCTCTCTCTCTCTCTCTTTTTCTCTTTCCCTCACATTCTTTTCCTCTCACCCTCCTTTTTTACTCTTCCCCTTACTCTCTCTCTCTCTCTACCTCAAAATTATTTGTTCTCTTAGCAATAAATCCACAAACACACTTCCATGGCAGTGAAGAATCCTGTGGTGAGAAACATCTCTCAAAATGACCCCCCCCCCCCCTCTCCACCCAGGGAATTGTAATCATCAATAATTATTATTATATATATACAAAAAATCGCAAATATAACCAGGACGTTTATTTAAGGTTAAACATTTTGTAGTCTGATGCGGTTCTAAAGCGATCACAAAGCAAAGATCTTCATATTAATTGCAGTCCGTAGGCTGCGTTATGGTTTTTATGCTGTTACCATAATTCTCTCCATGTTTAGTAAATCAATACACACTTGATCATTTAGGGTTGTACAAACACACACAGACACAAGTACACAAAAGTCAGTGGCGGTGAGTGTGAGTATCGTTGCCCACATGTTGCAGCTCATACTTTGTCATCACATCTCCAGCTTGCTGTGATTTACTTCACATTCGCCGTTTCTGTTTTTATTGGGCTGAGATCACTGAAAAATCTGGACAGTTTCAGTGTGCAGAACGCTGTTAAACAGTCAACAGACTGACCTCCTCAACCCCGAAGACCTCTGCTGAAGGTGTGTGTCTGTGTGTCTGTGTGTGTGTATGTGTGTGTGTAAGAGAGCTCAAACGAATCCGTATCAGAGTGTGTGCAAAACCCATATAACTGTTTGACACCCTGGAGATGGAGAAGTGAGCAGTGTAAACAGATTAGGATGAAATCATCACCACTTTTACATTTGACAAAGTGACAAAAACAAACTGGAACCCGAAGACGTGAAAATGTCGCCTTTTATTTTTTCCTCCGCCTCGATATTTTTGACCCAGTCACTTGTGATATATTGTGTTTGCTTCTAAACTGTTTTATTTTAATTCCCTTTATCATCACTGGGCCTCTGCTACATGTAAACCGGAGGGTTGTGTTACGTTCCAGTTGTTGAGTAGATCAGTAATAGGGTTCGGTTTCATTTGGGGCTTTGGTATAATTACAGCTGTGTTCATAAATGTTTAGCCAGTGGGTTAACGATATGTTAGGGGGAGAGGGGTGGGCTAGGTGGGGGCCACTCACACTTAGGAGCTCTTGGTCTTTGAATGCTTCTCTCCATCACTTTCCTCCATGGGAATATTATTGTAGCGTCTACTCAACGGGAAGGTTTTATTTTCCTTTACACTTTGCACATTAGCTTGTTTTATTGAGGATGGTTTCATATTAACCTTTGCTGAGGGATTCTGCTTGACTTAAATCCCTATGCCAAATTTGATATATATGAAGCAGCTTGGGAAAACACATCACATGTCACCTCGGCTGAGGTCTTAAAAAAAAAAAAGAGGGCTAGTTTTCTGCCAGTAATACACTTTGACATATCTACTTAAAAAAATATGTTTATCCAATAAGGAACAGTTTCTAGAACAGGCCACGTAATTGTGCAGGTCAAGAATGTGTTGTTTTTTTAACTAAGAAATCGTAGTGAGTGTACGTAAAATTAGACAAAACACACAAATAAGAGATAGTACGTCGGTTCTACCGGATTAAACTGAGAAACTGTGGTGAGATGGATCCATTTCGCAAAAGATGTTTATTTAGACAATCCATATCGTCAGGCAGGAACATACAGTATGGGATAAACAAGCAGAGTTCGTAACACAATAATCAATACACACTGGCAAACCAAACCCAGAGCGCGCGGTATACAGTAACACAGAATACAGGACAATACGTCGCAAAATCGGTTGGCTTTCTGAAGGACTGAGTGCAGGACTGAGGTTTTTAGAGAAACTTTAACACAATGATTGTTTGTGTATGCTTTAATATTAATACAGACTCAGTATCACCAACATCATCGTGAAATTTTTAGTGTATATAGTTTATTTTATATTTATATTATATCACACTTTACATCTAGTCATTTGAAACTCATTTGCTCATGTGTGTTTTCTGTCATTTCCGGAAAGTTTCCTGCCCCTTCAAGGAGCTTTAAGGATGGACTGGGACTCACTCTGCTCCAAGACCCAAGACTACAGTTTATATTACATTTGATCACCATTAATGTCCCTCAACACCATTTAACTGTAATAAACTGACATTTGGTGTCCCCACAGATGAGGATGGGTTCCCTCTTAAGTAGGGACAAACTTACCCATTCACTGTTACTGCATTCTAAGAGCTGCTTTGAGAAAATGTCCATTGTTAAAAGCGCTGAACAAATAAAAATTAATTGAATTGAATACTTTACATTACATTTTACATTAACAGCATTTGGCAGACGCATTTACTAAAACAGCAATTAGTTAAAATAAAAATGTAATTTATTTTATTTATACAACTGAGGGTTAAGGGCCTTGCTCAAGGGCCCAGCAGTGAAAGCTTGGTGGTCTCTGGAATTAAAGCCATGGTCTCCTGATCAGTCAACAACCTTAAAAATTGCCCCCCACACTATTTGCACTGTCTTGTAGTGGCTCATGGTGTCTGTTATTCTGAATTACATGGATTGTTGCACTGTTTGTACAAGTATGTAAATGTAATTTTTGTGGAATTGTGTGATTTTACGCATCTCTGGTTCCTGGTAGCGTATGTTGTCCTGACTTATGCGGTCATGATCCTACAGAAACCCTTTTTTTCAGTATGTTCTCCACTATTACATTTATGGTATATGGTAGACAGAGTAACTCAACTTTATTTTTAAATTTTAATCCAAGTTTGAGGGTTAAGGGCCTTGCTCAGGGGCCCATCTTCTTGAGAAATAACCTTTAGGTGAAGTTTATTCTTTTTGTAGTAAATCTGGCTGATTACATGTTCCTTTTTCTAGGAGCAATTTTAATCATCCATTATCCATAAACTACATATGAAAACTATAAACTACATTGAATTCAAGTGGTTTACCAGCACATGATAACGCTGGAGCTTCACACTGATTGACAGAAACAGCAGGGAGTTAAGTAGACAAACCATTTAAGGGCTATCAGCAAACAGGTGAACACAGTTGGGTACCAAATCAACGACAGGACGGGGCGGAGACAGGACTAGAACCAAAACAATAGCATGTGACTAAACAAACAAAAACACGCAAAGAACGAATTAGTCAAACAGCGCGTACTGTGCTACATGTTTTGTAATCAGCTGATGTTACTGCAGCAACATATCATTAACGCAGAGAGGAACAGTTATATATGCTATATATATATATATGTTTTTAGAGACTTTTTCTTAGGCCCAGTCTGATGCAGTTAATGTTGAAGTGACTCCTTTTATAAAATGTGTTATACAATAGATGTATTTTTAATACTCTAAGGGCCGCATTTACACTGCAGATCTTGATGACTAACTCCGCTTATGTCATCTTTTAAAACTGACCCGTTTCCGATATCTGCATTTACTCTATACACCGCAAAACAACCCAATGTAGACGTACTGACCGTAAAAGGAAGTAACAACGGCGAGATAATTGAAGGAAGCAATGGACGAAGTGTATATTCAGTATTTTGCTTCTGCATCATATTTAAAGGTCGGCAGCCTGGTCGCAGCCTGGGTAAATGTAGCATTGATCGCTAAGTTATAAATATCTCCTTTTTTATAGTGCGTAAATTTTTTTTAAATGTTTACAGACAAAACAGATTTTAAGTAAACAAAAATAATAAATATTAAAATACACAGTTGTGTTAAGTTATATGTCTCCGTTGGTGTCCACCCGAGTTGACGTCATTCGCCACCGTCGTTTATTCAATGACGTTCGACTCACATTAACGGGTGAAAATCTAATCTGATCTGTTTACATGACCGACACTAATGAACGAATCCGATTCATATCCCATTTATTACCAATGAGAACTGAAACCGACTGATAATATCAGAATCCATGTGATTTTTTCCTGATTGTTGTGGGTCAAATCCCGTCTGTACCACATCCGAGGAAAAAAATCGGAATTGGGTCACATGATACATGCGTGTAAATGCGACCTAATAGGTTATAACTGTAGCAGTTCATCCTTAAATAATGGAATTACACTTTTCTCTTCTTCTATTATTTTATTATTAAGAAAGGTCTGTTTTTGTTGTGGTAATGAATATGTAGATGTGCGTGAGATCTACTGGCTGTTAACATCTACAGCTACTGAGCAGGGGGTGGGTTCAGGTGATTAGCTGTAACTGTATAGTGTTTGTTATGGAGTTATCTTCAGTCACGCTGCATCTCTCCTTTTCTCTTTATCTTATAGTTTAGTCCAGAATTAATATTCAATGACCCTTTGTTAGAAAATGTATGAAAAATAACAACACAAATAAACAGATAATGGGTATATTTAATCTGAAAATAAAAAGTTAGAAAGGTAAAAAAAGGAAAGGTAGCAGAAATGTGATGAATTCTCTTTTGGCAAGAACAGACCAGATGTATAATCTGGCATGGGAGCCAGCGCCCTCTCTCTATTTCCCCCCCGTTGGCAAGACATGTGACGCGCCAAGCGGCTGGCCGTGTTTGCACAAGCATGTCACCGTGGCTACCGCAGAAAGAGATAGGGGGGTGCTGGGGGGGGGTCAAAACAGTCCTCACTTTATTGGCCCCTTTGATGGAGTTGCTGGCCCTGAACATTAGAACAATCACTCAAACACAGCTGACCCTCTTCCAGCCAATCGATTGGCTGCTTGGTTGAAAGGAGAAGCGGGGGAGAGAAAAACAAATGGGGCACGTTATTGCTGGCAGAGTGCAGCTTAGGCTGGATCCAGAGAAAGGTGCCAAAGGTGAGAGACGTCTTGTGGGCGAGAGAGCGCCCTTAATCTGTTCCAGACGAGGCCACGGAGAGCTCTTCCCCCTTCCGCAATAATGACATTAGAGTAAAATGGATCCCACATATCTGACAGCAACACATTTCTGCCCTGAAGGAGAATCCCAGGCTAATTGTAATGTGCCAGAAGACGAGAGGAGGAGCAGATATGTGAAGAGCCTACCTACAGGATGAAGAGCTTCTACATGGGGAATGTAAAAGAGAGCTTATTTAGGTTTTTTTATTCTCTTCAGAGATGTAAAGGGAAGGAGGGAGAGAGAGAGAGAGAGAGAGAGAGTGCAGAGAGTATGGGAGAGAGAGAGAGAGAGAGAGAGAGAGAAATAAGGAGATAAAGAGAGAGAAAGAGAGCGAGGGAGATAGAGAAAGAGAGAGAGTCAGTCTGTATGTCTGTGTTTCTGAATGATTGCCTGCATTTTTCAGAAGATATGCCGGGTTTTTAGTTTTGTACGAGGGCTTTTTTGTATCTAAAAATATTGACCTATATGGAAATAATATGGGTTCAAATATCAAGGGCTTGTGTACGTGTCAACTCGTTATGTACACACACTTTGTATACAGTGCTAAAATAGGCTTGTTAGCGAACCGCTACTACAGAAATCTCCATGTTTCCTCCCTGAGGATGTAAAAGAAACTATCAGCTACAGGCACTGCTGACGTTCTAGTGACCGCTAAAAAATACACCTGCCTTATTCCTTAACCGTCCGATGAGAACTTTGGTGTTTTCAGTCTAGCTGATCTGGTCTTTAAATAAGCGACTCCACACCTGTGTGTCTGAGGAGACGAAAAAACAAAAAAACAACAACATTCAAAGAAACACAATGTGAGGAAACGAAAATGCACAAAATATAGAACCAGGTTTAAAGAGTGGAAGTGAACCTGAGGTTCGGTGGGTTATTTCAGTGGAAGTTGTTGTGGGTTGTTACTTTATTGCTATCACCATAGTGTTCAAATGTATTTGGACACCTGACCATCACATAAATATGTGTTTGTTTTAACATCTTTGACTTTAATTTTCAATATTACTTAGTTGCCCAAAGTGCTTTACAATTAAATTAAATAAAAAGCTTTAAAAAGTAATAATAAAATATTAGAAAATAACAAAAGCATAATACACCTTATATTTAATAATCCAACCCACTGATACAAAATGATATTTATCAAGGCGATGCTCACTGAGTTTTTCCTCTACAACAGATAAATAAAAAATGTTTTTTTAACTGTGACCTAAGAATTTCGAAAGATGGAGCCTAATAAAAGACTATTCTTCAATTTTAGGGGCACTATTTTACTGCCCTCTCACCCTTCGACTTTTTTTTTTTTTGGAACGAGGAAAGCAGTAATATGCTTGTTGGATAATTAGATGTGACCAATCCCTGATGTTAGTTTTTAAGTGATGAATATAAGGGGCTTTGCTAAAACAGGGAAATAGCGGTACGCATAATGTAATGCTGTTAGAAAGTGTATTAAGAAGGAAATTGATATTGAGTAATAATAATAAAAAGAGGGGTGGGATAGTATGGTGAAAATAAAACTGTAAGGATTGGAACAATGTTATCAAACTATGACGTCCCGTTTAATCATTATTACTTAACCTCAAATCTCTTTTAACAGCAGTATAACAATAGCTATTCCTGTTTATACTAGCCAAAATCCCATTAAATTCGATCACTTTTATACTAACATCAAATTTGTGGTCACATCTAATTTTTCAACAGCCCTTCGATCTCAGTGTCATAGATGTGTATAAAACTCAGTCTTTAAGGTATTTGTCACAATCCCCACACAACTACAGTTCCCAGAAGCCATTGCCTGGGAACCAATCTCAAGCTCCTCCCTGTTTCCTCCTGGAGGACTATTTAAGGGACACACTAGCTCAGACTCTTGGCTGAGTATGCTCATGGTTTCCAAGTGTTTTGACCAAAGACTGTTTAAATGTTTATGATTGTTTGCTGTCTGCCTTGACCCTGCTTGTTTTATTACCCCTGTGCCCTGCTCTCTATTTACCTGTTGCTACGTTGACCTCGTCTGCCTGACTCTGAAATACTCTCAAATAAAGCCTGCGTTTGGATCTTAATCTGTCTCAGTGCCGATCTATGTCCAAGCTATACCAAGCAAGCAACCGCGGTTCTTACACAGACATTATGAAGAGCTTTATTCCAGATTTTGTTCTCAGTCTCAACCTTCACACTTCTGGAAAAGCTTTCCACTAGATTCTGGAGCATGGCTGTGGGGATTTATTCATTCAGCCACAACACTGTTAATGGGATGTTCTGGAGATGTTAGGTGTTCAGGTTGAGACAGAGTCAGAGTCTGTACAGGACATAATCAATTCATTCAATTTAATTTGTTTAGCGCTTTTAACAGTGGACATCTTCTCAAAGCAGCTTTACACAGAATGCAGTAACAGTGAAAAAGTGTAAGTTTGTCCCTGATAATTAAGCCGGTGGCGACTGTGGAAAAGAAAAACTCCCTGAGATGAAATAAGGAAGAAACCTTAAGAGGAACCAGACTGAGGAGGGAACCCATTTTCATCTGGGGGAAACTGAATGTCTGTTAATTACAGTTTATGGTAACGGTGATCAAATGTAATGTAAACTGTAGCCTTGGGTCAGTGGAGCAGATTGAGTACAGTCCACCCTTTGAAGCTCTCAAATTTGGGAAAGGGGCATACCTAACCTGCCCCCGAGAGAGACAGAGAGACAGAGACAGCGAGACAGAGAGAGATTTGGGTTGTTGTGTAAAAGTTAACATGAGTGTTCTTTTACTCCAACCAGAAAATACCAGATCTTCATGGAGCTCAGGGATTCTGTGCAGAAAAAGAAAATATTACTACAGATTTATTTATTTATTTATTTTGCAAAAGCTAGACAGACAAGACTACTTAAAACACGAGCAACATGATGCTATGCTTTCTCTGGAAAATGTAATGCTTTTGGTTGGAGATCAGTTTGTATAATAATCTGTTAATTATTCATGGACACACAAACAAAAACAATATTTTAAATTGTTAATTTAACAAAAGAAAATTCATTCATCTTCACTACCCGCTTATTCCCTAATTAGGGGTCACGAGGATGAAAAGGGCGAAAAGCAGGAGGGGGACACCTTGGACAGGTCACCAGTCCATCACAGGGCCACACACACACTCACTCCTATGGGTAATTTAGAACCATCAATTAACCTAACATACATGTTTTTGGACTGTGGGAGGAAACCAGAGAAACCGGATTAAACCCACGCAAGCACAGGGAGAACATGCAAACTCCACACAGAAAGACCCCTGCAGGGGACCCAGAACCCAGGACCCAGGCCTTCTTGCTGTGAAGCAACCACACTAACCCACCATGCTGCCCAATAGAAAACTTAATCCAATTTATTTTATTCTAAATAAATTAAATTAAAATTGTTTTATGTAATTTTATTTTAAAAAATAAATAAATCTTTTATTTGCTTTTTAAACACATTTAACAAATAGAAAGCATGTTTAGTAATAAAGAAACTACAGCAAGAAGTTTCCGCAAAGCACTGTAATGACTGTAGGTATAAGAGCTTCATGAAACACTGAAATTCTGTGCTTATGAAATATTTTTATTTATTTTTTCGGCACAGATTGTAAACGGACACCGCAACCTTTTGCCTGTAGCTATAACAGTATCTGTAATTCCGTGTAATTCATTTTGACCTCAATGTATCGTTAATGTCATTTTTTTTTTTATCATTTCTATGCGGCGTGTAGCGGTGTCGCTAGCAGGCGACGTTTGTCATCACTCAACTGGCATTATGTTCGCCTAAATAGGAGAAAAGTGCGGCGTTTGCTCATGTTAAAATAAAGTGTCACCTCCATGTTGTGCCAGATGTCTATCAGTGTTTGGGACTGATGTCAGTTTGGGAAAGCAAAACAAGCAACCCTGTGCTGCCAAGTGCATGGCATCCATGTAAAACTCAGACACCCACTCATCCAACGCACCCTGCCTTTTCGCTCTCACACACACACACACACACACACACATATATACAGAGGCTCCTCTAACAGGAGTCACCTGTCAGGTTTATTTACATTGGCTGGCTTTGGCAGAAGAAGCGACAGAGTTAACACAGGTACGAGAGGGTTTGGACTGGCAGGAATGGGCGAGGTGTCAGAATAACGAATAATTAATAAGAATGATGGTGGAGAGTGTGTGTTTACCCAGTTCCTATATTTCAGCGTGACAGTTCGGGGTTCTGGTAAAAATTTTGTGAGGAATATTCTACTAGCTGTTAAGGCCTGCTTTAGCTTCTGTAATCTGTGATGGATTTCATGGAGTAATGTTGATGAAATGTAATTTTTTTTAACTACAGAAGAAAACATTTTATCGCGCAATTTCTTGCTAAACTAACAACATAAATCTTCATTTAAAATGTGTTCGAACTTTTCTTTTCTTTCTTTCTTCGCCTTAAAATTATTTCTATTGTTATACGCTGTGACACGCAGCAGTGGGAGGGCTAAACATACACATTTAATCCTTTTTCCGGAGACTTCCCTGTGTGCTAGTGATGTGAACGCGAGCGAGCGAGCGAGCGCTCCTCAGTAAGATGGAGTGTTGAGTGGGAGCAGTCCATTAGAGTGAGTAAGGGGAAGAAACTATGTGTTCATACTAGTATGTGGAAGTCTCATTCTGCCATACTGATAGTTCATCATTCCCCATCGCACTGTCCCAGGTTCGGCCTCGGGAACCTAGCTCTCTCGGTTTCTCTCTGTCTCTTTTGCTCTCTCGCCGGCTTGTTCTCGGTGATGATTATGGATCTCCCACATGGGGAAAGGCACGTCTGGGCTGGAGCTGTCACCCAGGGCAAGCTTTGTCTCTTTAAAAATAGGCCGGGGGCCTGTCTTTCTCAGTAAAGGTCGGGAGCAGGTGGTGCGAACTCATTGTCAGCTCATCGTTCCTCACCGGAATGGAGCATGTTAGAAGTGTGGATCTCTTGAGAAAAGGTAGGGGGACCCTTTCCCCCCTTCTACCTCTTCTCAGTGTGAGAAGAAGGAAGGCTCAAAGCTTCTATCAAAAACGGCTGTACAGAGGGTATCAAATCATCTCTTTTTTTTTTTTTCCTTTTTTTTGATTCTTTTTCTTCTTACTTCTTTCTGTTCACTTATCTGTATTTGCCCTCTGGTCCTGCACCTCCTGAGTGGTGAGAGACCCGGAATACTGAGCTGTTCAATATTTCTGAACAAACACCTTTCTGAGTCAATATTAACAACCAGTATTTGATCATCATTTGTTTTAAATAGTGTGATAATATGTATAATCTGCCGGTTGCAGCTGCTTAAACCAAAAACACAAAATAAATTTTACGGCTCTGGATTACATTTATAACTATAATCCAATTTCTTTATCAAATAACCTAAATAACTTTATTTAAAACTTTGCTTTTAAACATTAGACCAATGTTTGATAGACATGTAACATGAATTCATTAAAAAATCTCGCTTTGACTTATTTATTAATCACTAGTTTATATTCAGATGTTTAATATGTTTTTTTTTTCGGGTCGTGTTTTAGTGATTTAGTGATTATTTAACTAACCACACAGAAGCATCATTCACTCAAAAAAGCAACATGATATTACTGTGGCACGGTTTAGCTTTGGCCAGTGTACGCATGCTTCTGCTTTTAATACAATTCTAAGAAATCTGGAAAATAAAACACGAGAATCAAAGCATGGCGAAACATTTTTCAGGGTCTAAAACCCCACCGGACCCCCCTAAAGTTTAAGTATTAATCTATATATTAGTGCAGGATTATTAAAGTGGTGTTATTTCAGTGTGGAAGTTTTTCCACTTGATACCTGCACCTGACAGAACGACTCCCAGAACCTGACCAGGAAGTGGTTATTTTCCAGAGCAAGTGAATATTTGATATATGCAAAACTTTTCTAATGTCAAGTAAATGTGCATGAAAGCCAACAGGATGGAGCGCTCAGCTTTAATACAGTTCTCATGTTTCCAGATGACTGGATTATTAATCATTGGGCACTGCTGAATGTTTAATTCCCATGAACTTTCCTGCTGATTTCTTTTATCTGAAGCTCAATTCATGGCGTTCTTTGGTCACAGGCCGTGGAATGTCTGACGGAGGAGTCCTCTGTTGTGGCATTGTCCGTGTCTTTACCAAGCTTTCAGATGACACAATACGACATCATTGACATTTTTCATCTCTAACTTTATCTCAGTTGTTCATTCTTCTTTCTTAAAATTAACATCTCCATCTACTTTATCTCATCAATCAGTTATCCGGAATATGCAGTCCAGCCTCTTCGGACATGTCAGGGGTTTCTAGCCATGACCACAAAATGCATCACTGTACTGCATGTCTAGAGAGAGAAAGTGAAATGATGTGGTGTTGGGAATTAATATAGCAGATAAGACGAGTTAAAATACAATAGATAAATCACTGTCCATGATTGATTAATAAATGATATGCAAACAAGATGCTCATATCTCAAAAATGTCTCAAATGTATATTTTGCTAAGTTTTTATTTATTCTGCTTACTTTTTAATGTTAATTATAACAAAATAATAAATATTGATCAGCATTATTGAATTGATAGTATGTGGTTGTTAAAAGAGACCAACATAATAGCATCGAATAAAGTATCTTAATGATGCACAAATTAATCTCACTTTTAATTACTTCTCTTTAATGACAACAGACACAGGGTCTATATTACACATCTACATAAAATACAACTTAGAGAGCTGTTTGGTCATAAGTTTACACCCCTTCGCAAATCTGCAAAATAATATTTTTTAAAAATGAACTATGCTGCTGTTTTTTTCTTAAATTTTTCCATAACAAATTATTAAAATTACATTAAATTTTATAATAAAAATATTTATTATAAGTTTTTTAAAGAAGGTGCAAGAGAGAAAATAGTATAAATTTACAACAATAAAATAAAGTTCAAACGTTGACATCTTTATGTCTTATTACCTGGTTGTCAATGACTGTTTTTATGTTTTGAGAAAGTTCTACATCTCCAAAAAACTTCTTTTAGTTTATAAACTTGGCTTTTCCGGGTTCTTTGCATCTTCACCCCTGTTGCAATATTTTTGAGAGATAGTGGTAAATGTTGGACTGGTATCGAAATTTGGGTTGATTCCAGAACCACAAGTACACTGATGGGCCCCTGGGCAAGGCCTTACCCCTAATACCGCAGTTGTAAAATAGATAATGTAAGTCACTCCAGATAAGAAAGAAATGTCTGTAAATCATAATAATAAACTGTGGTGTCTGTGTGGTGTGTGTTGTGGTGTTGTGGTAATAAAACAAGTAGAAACTATTTAAGAAACATAGAATTTTTTAATTTTAAAACTAATTTTATGATGAAAAAAGTTTTTTTTTTTAAATCTCCATTTTTGTGGGTTTAATTTAAATCCCACTATAAAAAAAAAAAAAATGAGAAACGGGCAAGAATAAACAAAAAACATACAAATGTATGATTTCTTTGTTTGTTTTACCTTTTTTTTAAATAAAAAATTGACCTTACAACTTGACATACTTGACATACAACTACTAATTAAATTCTAGAAGCATTTCATTTATTATATTTATTTTAAAAAAAAAAGACATGAGATTATTTAATTGTAAACAACTAATTAACTTTAGTTTCAAGCATTTATTTTTCTGGATCAATAATAATCTCGTAGCAAGTCATCCTGGACATTTTGTCCTGGAGCACCATGAGTGATAAATCTTCTCCAAGCCTTAAGGATGTGAAGGAATTTCAGGGCAGGTACTGATGAGGAGTGACAGGAAAGTCTTCAGTAAATAAGACAGTGTTGTCGATGGTCCAAGTGGGATGTCAATATCCTGTTAGGATGATGGCCATGATGCTAGTGGAGCCTTTTCACTATAAATAAGTAGCTGTCGATATGGTGAAATGCACCTGAGGACCTCGTCCTGATTGAGTTTAGCTGGCTGAATGGACGGATGGAGTCAATCGGGTGAGTCGTGGTGAAGTTGGAGTGTTAGCGCTTTATTATATTAGTTCTATTGCTTATATTGCAAAATATTAGTTAATTACATTTGTAAAAATGTACTTAACTAATTGTAGGTACCAAATCTGAGTTAGTATGTACTTTCCGACCGTCAGAATATAGTATGATTATGGGAAGTATAAATGAAACTCAGCCGTACTACATCCACCATGTTGATGTTGTCATGTGACATGTCTTAACAACAGCATGATAATTTGAACTTGTTAGATGTTCACTTGAACGATGTCAAATAAATGCAAAATTACTACAAAGAACAATGTGTTTCTTCTTACTGAAGTATTTTAAGCTACTTCAGTCACTTTAAAAGTGTCGCCGTGTCGCCGCCTTTTGCCATTTGGATTATGACAAATCGTCTCTCCCGTGACCTTATGAGGATAGAGGGGAACTTTTAGCATACTATTTTTCACATCCTAAGAGTTTGGACATACTGATCTCTTCGCATACTGTTTTTTGCGTACACTATAGTAGAGAAGTGAGCGATTTTGGGCACATGTTCTAAACGCAAACGTTTCTATTCGTTTCTATAGCATTCTATAAAATGCTAAAAAGTAGCCGGATTTACAAGGTCCTATAGTGTTTATCCTTTGGTGTTTGCATTTGTGTGTGTGTGTGTGTGTGTGTGATAGAGAGAGAGAGAAACTTGATGCGTTGAGGGGAAAAGGGGTCTTTTGACCTGTCATTTTCTTCAGTCCTGTTAACAATGCCATTGCAAACAGACAGATGTTATTTTGACCTTGTGTGTCCATTACACAGGCACATATACACACACACACACATACACACACTTACACACACTTAAGAGGACCATGCTGAGTGTGTTGTGTCATCGGCTTCCATAATAAACTTGTTCAGCAGTGACAGGTGACTTAACCTCTTTTGCTTTAGCTATAATGCTCAGGACTGAAGCAGTTTATTGATGTCGTGTTTAATTTCCGCATTCCGATTTTTATTTTATTTATTATTTTATTAATCTTATAATTTGCCTTTAATTGCTGTTAATTCAGGGGGGTTTTTTTCTTGCATTAGTTCATATACTGCAATAAGAACATTATATTATTTCCAGTGTGTGTGTGTGTGTGTGTGTGGGTGGGTGCAGGGTGTGTGTGTGGTAGGCTACGCTGTGTCTCTTGATCTTCCAGCTGTCCTAACATGGAGCTATGTTGACTGTAAACACAGCTGTGGGTCAGAGGCCCAGAATGGTCAGATTCAGGGTCAGTGTGTGGAGGAAAAGGAAAGAGATAGAGATAGATAAAGATAGGGAGAGAGAAAGAAAGAGAAAGAGGGAGAGAAATAAAAGAGAGAGAAAGGGAGAGAGAGATTGAGAGAGAGGGAGAGAGAATGAAAGAGAGAGAGAGAGATTAAGAGAGAGAGAGAGAGTGGGGAGAGAGCCGAGATGATAGATAAGAGAGAGATTAAGAGAGAGAGAGGGAAAGAGAGAGAGAGAGAGAGAGAGAGAGAGAGAGAGAGAGAGATTTTTAGACCAGACAGATAATCTACTTAGCCAGTAATAGTCCCTGTCATTAGTAATGTGTGTGTGCTGGTTTTGGATGAGGGACTGCAGCCTGGTGGAGTTTTTTATGGTGTATTTTTAAGGATACCAGAAGAACATGAATATTTGCACGTTTGTGTAACTGTGATTGCAGTGGATTCAGTAGTAAATTAACTGTTATTAATATACGCTTTATAACACAGTAACTACACTGTTATTATTTTTGGGCTCATACTTTACATGACGTCTTTTCTTTGCTATAGAAACAATTGTAAATGTTTTTCCTTCATTATACATAGATAAACATAGTGTGTGTTTGTGTGTGTGTGTGTGTGTGTGTGTGTGTGTGAATCCCAGCACAAAAACAATGGCCAGCTGAGATACTTGAAGCCCTGGTGATGGTAGTCCAAGTCCCCAGAGGAGCGATCAGTCACAGCTGCTTCAAGCAGACCAGGGCCATCCCAGGGGTCAAATCCCAGCACTGGGGCCCAGCAAGGGTCAGGGGTCGACCATGGGAGCCTTCACGGTGTGAAAGGTTAGGTGTTTCCCTGACACCTTAGTGGACTGTTCTAGAGATCTTTTCAAAGGTCTTAGATTTATAGATACTGATATCGAACCCTTACCACAAACTCCTACCACAACTCCCACAGAGGCAGATGTTCCGAACAATTTGTCTGGGAAAAAAAGCTGAAGATAAAACTACATGATAAATAACACATTTGCTGAGAAGAAGAAAGTGAGTGATGTTTGTTACAAAACATGCTTTTCTTCAAAGCAACCAGCCCTTAAGATACCAACCAGACATGTGGAAGGTCACCGAGCTCCCCTTAGGGTATGTCAAAAGTGTGCGTGTGACTCTGGAGGAGAGAGCGAACCCAAAGAGAGGAACAGATGGAGTCAGTGAGAGTGAGAATGTAAGTGGAGAGAGAGAGAGGGAGAGAGAGAGCAAGAGAACAGGAAAAAAGACAAAAAGAAATAATCAAATTAGCTCGCAAACGGAACTGGAGATGCTGCAACGAGCAGAATCCTGCTGCGTGTTAGTTTCCCGTGAGAACGGGCGACGGGTCCGGCAGCGCACACACACACACACACACACACACACAGAGACAGTTCAAACATATCTACCCCTCATTGGAAGGTACAAATTAAATTAGGCCCTCTACAAAGCCAGGATGCTTGCCCCTTCTGTTCTGATGTCATGGTACTGGGGTTCATGGGGCAGGGGGGCTATGGCACACTGTCCCCGGTACATTTATCTTAGAGCCCATTCATCTTTACACGCACAGGCACACACACACACACACACACACACACATTACTGCCACCACTAACATAGAAGATGAAAGAGTTGCAGTGACCCACCACTTCCTCTGTCTGCTAGACTAAAGGCATTGTAGGTTCTGAGGGCAGAGACATGGTCAAGGTCAGAATTTTAGACCGGGTGTTTGGGGACATTGTAGCTAATGAAACTTAGATGTTTTGATCAAGTGTTGAAAATTCTTCACTCCGGTTAAGTCTGATCAGTTGCCGATCAGGCCGAGCTGGTCATACTGGGAGTCTGGTAGGTGGTGGGCGGTGAATAAGTTTTATAAATGAATGCTATATAATAGACATGTCAGCTTTAGGAATCACATGGTGTATTTGGGTATATTTTGGTGTGATAGGGTGTGATTGGGTGTGATTGGATGTGTTTGGGTGTATTCTCTCTTATTCTCTCTCTCTCTTACTCTCGCTTCCTTTTTCTGTCTTTCTTGCTTTCCCTTTATCTCCCTTATTTTTCTTGCTCTTTGTCTTTTTCTTTTACTCTCTTTCTCTGTGTTTCTCTCGTTTACTCACTTTCTGTCTCTCTCTTGCTCTTTCTCTCTCTCTCCGTCTCTTATTTTCTCACTTTTTTCTTGTTCTATGTCTCTCTCTCTCTCTCTCTCTCTCTCTTAATGTCTCTCTCTCTCTCTCTCTCTCTCTTAATGTCTCTCTCTCTCTCTCTCTCTCTCTCTCTCTGTCTCGCTCTCTCTCTCTTGCTGTCATTCCCAAGGTCTCTCTTTCATGGTTCTCTTTCTGCTACAGTATCTCATCTCTTTAGGAATAGTGAAGATGTTTATTTTAATGGCTGAGAAAAGAGATGGTTGTTCCCAGGAACACTGTGATTCTCTTCCATAATTAAAGTTATAATACACACGCCGGCATTTGGCAACTCTGCCTCTGCTGAGATGGGTTGCAGCTTTGGGAACCGGGTTATGCTGCTCATCAGAGTTTGTGTGTGTGTGTGTGTGTGTGTGTGTGTGTGTGTGTGAGAGAGAGAGAGAGAGAGAGAGAGAGAGAAAGCTTTTACCTCCGCTTTCCGCCTGGAGATGATTCAACATTCCTGCTCCTGATTCTCTCTCTCTTTGCTTCCCCTTGTATTTTTTTTCGAATATGAAACCTTGGTGGATTATAACTGCTTCCAGACAGAGCACAAGGACAGAAGGGGGAAAAAGCTTTTACCCTGAGATATCTCCCCCTGCTTATTTTACAGCGGTGCATCTGCTTCTAATGACAGCACCGTACGCTAACATCACTGCTTTTGCTCCACATCAACTGTGCGTTCGTCTCACGGCCGTGAGACACGCTGGACTTTAGTGTTATATTTAGTATTAATTAGGACGCTGTTTAAAGAGAAAGCATTTTATAAATATTAATAATAATAATAATAATTAAAGTATCTATACACTAGCTTACATGCAACAACACAAAAAACTAATTATTACTTTTTATAAAGAATAAAATGATTTTTTAGTACAAGTTTTTGATTTTTCTCTGAATATATTTCTTTTCTTTTTTAAAAATTATTAGCTTAACTGGGTTTAGTTTTAATAATTACAGACTGGTTGGAATCAGATGGAATTAGTAGCTGTTGTCACTTTTCCTGGATCTTTTTTAATGTTTCTCAGTGATTTTTGCCGTCACTTTTATCGCTCCTTTTTTGCTTAAAACTAAATTCCCACTGAGAAAATCAGAACAGTGAGGTTTTATTAAAGCTCCGGTCTGACAGGAAATGCCTTATTCACATAGCAGTAATGTTTCTCATGTCAGATGAGAAAAGGGGAAGTGCTGGTGTGAGAACCAGTTGTGTTATTGTCTCTTTTTCCCCAAAGAGGTGGGAACATCCAAACAAACAATTCACTGGAGAGACTTTTCTGTCCTTCATTCTCTCTGGGAATAAAGAAGGAGGGAATAGACATAGGCCAAGGCTAGTATTACAGGGCAAGAGTGAACCTATCACTATTTCTCTATTTCTCTCTTCTCTCACTCTCTCTCTCTCTCACTCTCTCTCTTTTGCCCTTTCTCTGTGTTTATTTTTCTCTATATTTGTTCCTCTTTCTATTTTTCTGTCTATTTATCTCCTTTTCTCTCCCTTTCTCTCTCTTTCTTTCTCTGTTGGACTCTTTCCCCCTTTCTTTTTCTCTCTCTTGCCCCCCCTGTCTCTTTTCTTTTTCCCTTTCTCTGTTGATCTCTTTCTGTTTCTCTGTCTATTTCTCTCCCTCTCTCCCTCTCTTTCTCTCGTTCTCTGTCTTTGTCTCTCTCTCTCTCTCTCTTAATGACCTTTGCCCCTGACTCTATCAACCAGCTGTTACAAAAGGCTGGTCACAGCTCTGCCCACTGGACATGTAAACAATAGTATTGTTTACTGTTTTTGTTTATTAGTGCAAAATCAATTAGTCGTTAGTTTTCTCTCAGACCGAAGGAGAGAAAGAGCCGCCACTTAAATGTTAACTCCCCTTTCACACACATACACACACACACATGTACACACACACATATACACACACACTCCCTCTACAATTCAGGCTGTCACACCCTTGTCAACTCCAATAACAGAGCTCTACCTGAAATATGCAGATGGACGTCTTTGTGGCGTTCGGGGCCCCGGACAGGAGCTCTTTCTATTGGATCCTAACCGTTCTAACAGAGGCCTCGGGGCCCGGACTCAATTAGGGTCATAGCCTTTCACCTTCTAGGGCTTGACTTCTGCCACCATTGCCTGAAAAATCACCCCCAACACACACCCATTCACTCAAAAACACACATACAAAAGGTTGCTTAAGACGCAGGGTGAGAGCGCTGGCTGAACACCAGCGGAGACACTTACACTCTTTTTCTAAACAGTTCCTAACTTTTGAGTAAAAAAATACAAGTGGGGATGAAGTAAAAAAAAGCGTTCAGTGGATGGGGTGAAAGGGAAAAAGTTTCATTTGGGGAGGATTGTGATAAATGGTTGCCCTTTTGCTTGACTGTGTGCTCCCACCGTTTACCGTTTACTCTGAGTCCTGGATAAGAAAGGGACGGCAGGATAAAGAGAGAAAGAGAGAGACAAGAGAGAGAGAGAGAGAGAGAGAGACAAGACAAGACAAGACAAGACAAGACGAGCCCCACCAACATCATTCTTTGTCTGGCTCAACCAAATTTTAAGCCCTTTTTCTACTTTCAGTGTGTGTGTGTGTGTGTGTGTGTGTGTGTGTGTGTACATGAATGTATCTGTAACAAAGCCAGAGAAGCATTGGACAGAGTGAAGCTGCCAGATCTCTGTACTGGAACTTCTTCTAGCAGCTTTTCGCGCACATTGTAGCTATGGGGCAGATTCGTTGGTGGTAAAGGGGTGAATTAAATTTCGAGACCTCATCCACCCACTGCCTCACAACATTGGCACTTAAATGTCTGGTCTTTTATGCGACCTCGCTGCAACACAGCGAAACATCGCATACAAAAAATATGCAATGTTATTTTAAATATATTTTAACCTTTGTGACCAATTTGTTCTGGCTAAATGCACCATTATGCATTTATGTAGTAGTAGTAAATATATATATATATGTTTGCCATTATTGAAAGGGATGAAATGGGGGAGACGGGGAGGGAGGTTTTACCAGGGGTGAACCAAGTCGGGAATCAAACCCGCGAACTTTCACGTGTTGGTGCTGGCACCTTAACCCACTACACGACGGCGCCGTCCTTATTATTGTTATTATTTTTAAACAATTACCTTTGAATTTCAGACTATTGTTAAAAACAATTACACACAATATCAGTCTGATCAACCGCAACCCTACAAAAATAAATGATCCTGTTAGGAGCCTTGCAGTCTATTTAATTGGCTTTGAGAAGCTTATTTAAGCATGTTTAATAAAAAAAAAAATGATATAAATAAGAGCCCAAAAACTTTCGACAAAAAAAAGCCGATGATAAACCTGAGCAAATGCTATTAATGTATGGTGGATTTAATTGTTTCCAAAGAGCCCCCAGTAGAAGCAGACAACGATGGGAGGCTAGGATTACATGCTGCTTTAAGCTGATGCAGTGCAGAAGAAAAGGAGAAAATTGATTGGCTCTCACTATTCAGAGCATCTCTCCTCCTACCCTTAGCTGAGAAGTCATGGTTGTGCTATATTGTGCTAAGAAGCACAAGGGGGAAGAAAGTGAAGGTTATGCTCCTTTTTTCTTGCCAGATCTTTTTCTGTAATCCCACCCTGGAGGCGTGAGTGAAGCAGCTTCTTCTGTGAGCAGAGAGAAAATACAGCCGTTTTTTTTGGTGGGACTGTAGCGTGCTAACTGCCTCACTGACATGATGCATTTCTATTAGTGTTGCAGTTTCAGTGTGTGCCAGCACAAGAGGGTGTTGAATTTAAAGTACTAAGAGCGCTAAGACAGTAATACGAATCCTGACCTATACATGCCCTGTGCGAGGACCAGGCTCACGTCCAGCATGAATGCTACACCGCCACACCTCTAGATATAGTCCCTCATATATAAATACTAACCACTTCCTGTGTACACAACTCAACATTCAAATATTTACTCATCGCAGTGTTTCTTTGTTGATTGGAAAACCAGGAAGGCCTGGGTTCAAGCACCACCACCACCAGTCTGCCACTGTTGGATTCTTGAGCAAGACTCTTAACCCTTCCTGCTCCAGGAGTGCTGTATCATAGCTGACTCTGTGCTGTAAAGTTGAAGTGACAAATACAGACATCTATAGTATCTTTTTTTGTAGAAATGTTAACTATTTATTCATTCATCTTCTATACCCTCTTATTTCCTACTTCGGGGTCACAGGGATCTGCTGGAGTCTATCCCATCCGCCTCTGAAAGGGCGAAAGGCAGGAGGGGGACACCCTGGACAGGTCGCCAGTCTATCACAGGACCACACTCACACACACACTCACTCCTATGGGCAATTTAGAATCACCAATCAATCTAAGATACATGTTTTTGGACTGTGGGAGGAAACCGGAGAAACCGGAATAAACCCACACAAACACAGGGAGAACATGTAAACTTCACACAGAAGGATCCCTGCCTGGGAATCGAACCCGGGACCTTCCACAGAATACAGTGACAAAGGAAAAAGTGTAAGATGACGTAGAAAGAAACCTTGAGAGGAACCAGACTCAATAGGAAACCCATCTTCATCTGGGTGACACAGAATGTCTGTTAATTACAGTTTATGGTAATAGTGATCAAATGTAAACTCTAGTCTTGGGTCAGTGGAGCAGGGTGAGTCCCAATCCATCCTCTAAACTGTTTGAATTCAAAGAAAGGGGTAGGAAACTGGTCACTGGTACTATTATTTTATATCAAACAAACATGAAAATTAGTTGAAAAAGGTCAAATGAGCACATACTATACTGCACACATTTACAACATTAGTTTGTGTGTGTTTTATGTGTGTGTTTTATGTATAAAGTGCTCAAAATGGCGCTTGAAAGATCGAGAGATTTTTTTTTCCCATGAAAGGTAGGATAAATCCTTTTTTAACGATAGATGATCGCCTTCCTACTTTAGCACATTCTGCACAATGTGCATACTAACATTTCACAACAAACATGAAATTGTGAACTAATCTTCACTTATGCCCAATGGCCTGAATTTAATTCAGTCTTTGATCAGCTCCTTAATCTGAGATTACAGTCTTGAGGCAGAGTGCAGGCTGGTGGGTGTTCAGCATGTTGGAGAACTCTTTCTCTTTTCTCCCACTGGAGAGACAGCCAATCGGAATAGGCGTTGGTGTCTAAGCCATAGGCGGGCAGAATTACACTCTAATGCCTGTTGGGAGGTCATACTGCGCCTATGTGGTTTAGCCTTGGTGGCTAGGTTTGGAACAATTGTCTCTTTCTTTACTATTCTGTCGCTCACCAGAGAAGAGACACTAGCGCTGTCTGTTGTAGACCATGTGCTGTGCCAAGAGGCTTTTAAGGCTCTGACAATGTACAAAGCTGTCATTCTGCATTATAAAAGATGTTGGACAGTTGTGTCAAATCTGCACTGGTTACTGATAGAGGGACAGTTTTACGAGTGTTTATTCACAAACTTACAGTCGTGTTCATGCTAATAATATCAATATTAATCACACAAAAATGCTCGGAACAGTAGGAGTGACTTGGTGTGTGTTGTTTACTTCTGTTCTAACCCATTAAATCCAGATTTAATTACCTGAAACAAACACAAATGCCTTCAACGATTGGCTTTTAATGGGCATTCAGAGCATTCACACACACACACACACACGCGCGCGCAAACAAAAAAAAAAAATCATAATTTCGGCTACGGCTAGAGAATCATTTTATTTGAAAAAAATCAGTTAATAAATACTTGTGCAAACTGTTCTAATGTAATAGAAAAATCTGCCTGTGATTGGACTTTAATAGTCATACCATCAAAAGAAATGTGGTTCTTTGCTCTGCTGTGCTGTTCTATTTCTGCATCTTTGACACAGCACAGCTCAGTATGAACACATTCCCCCAGCATGAGACGCCCCACATGAAGGAAAAAGCTTTGGCTGCATTAACATTAACCAATTTAGCAGTTTATACAAACAGCCCAGCCTATGATTACCGGGTTTCCCTTAAAATAATAGTTGGCTACAAAAATCACTGAGCTTAACCCAACAGGTAATGAAGACAGAAGCTCCTGCTGTTTAAGAGAAAGAATTCTCCCACGGCGTCCTGGCTACAGTCGGGATGGTTATGTATTTAGGGATTTAGGAAATGCAGAGTTTAGATTAGGATTACGTTGTATTTTAACTACCACACAGAAATCCTGTGTGGGTTTTCCCCCCTTTTTTCCTCTATAAAATGCTGAATATTACATAATTTGTTTCAGTCTTAAAAGATTAAATCTAAATTTAACAAGAGAAGGAAATGACCCGCGCAGCAGAGCTATTGTCCCCTGTGATTTCTGTCTGCTCACAGCTGTATATCAATCTATTATTTGGTGTTGGCAGTGTCATATTTATCATGCACAAATAGGTCAAGAGGTGGCAGTAGCAGTTACAAAGGCAGCCAGTCAATAGCATTGGTATTATACTGATCAATAAAAAAGGCATTTAAAGATTGACCTTATACCAGATGTGGACTTGGACTATATGGTCAAAGTGGAGGCCATGGGACACGATTAAACATGAACGTGGAATGATCTACATTTACATTTCTATTGAATGAAAGTGGGAGCTGATCTATACTGGAGGTGACGTATACACAGATATATGATAAGAAATTTTACAACAAGCGATTACTTTGGTTTTTTATGTACTAAACAAAACGACAGCAATATTCAAGAGATGTACAACATAAACAGTATTTTTCTAATAGGTAGAAACTCAATCTGTGAAAAGATTAGCGTTAAAACTATTACACTATAAAACTATTACACTAAACTATTAGATTAGTGTTAAAACTAAAACGTCCAATGATTTATCTCCACAGTAGGATGTACTGCAATAAACTGGTTTTATTATGTAATGGACAGCATTTACCTTGGCGATCAGACGACTCCACTTGCTAAAACACATGTCTGACTAGCTATCCAGTGAGACATGGGATGCTGGGCGGTTGTTACGGCGTTCACTGTGGCGTTCGCTACACCAACTAGCGGTTGAATATCTGAAGCGGCTTGTAACCTGAATTTTAGCTTAAAACTCTAAGCAAAAATTCTTCCAAAAGACGACTCGAAAAACTTGTTAGTTTGGGACATTCGTCAAGATACCACTGTGCATATATATATATACATATATATATAAAATACATATATATAAAATACATATATATAATACGTGTGTTTTGTAAGGTAAAAAAGAAGTAAGAGAGAAGTCTGTTCCTAACAATCAGTTTATTGTGTTTGCACATCAAATGATAGAAAATTATCTGGGGACAGAATTAGAACATATTAGAACCTAGAACCATAATTTATAGACACCTGATACAGAACATGGTTTTACATCTTTAAGTCTTTATCTGAATAAGCAGATTGTCATCTTAAACTATTTGACCAAACACAACTTTGTTGGCGGCGATTAGTCTCCTTAGGTGCCGTTTACATGTCGCATATTAGTTTCATTATTTAAATGTAGATATGTGAACCTCCCCTTATACATGACGCAGTTGTTGGCATGGATGTGTTAAGGATTATCGGGATATTATTTGCTTATTTACTGTGCAGTTAGTAAAAAGCTAATGTTCTTACAAAAAAAAAAGAAGAACGTAATAACACTTGACAGACATGATGGTTCAAATTTAGTTGATTTTTGCTATCCGGATTATATGCTAGCAGGTCATTTACTTAAATCTAGGTTCATCTGATGCTAGCTAGCCGACAGGAGCAGGATTGTACCTAACATAAAATATTCTAAACTCAACAATACGCTTAATAATCCATGTCTCTCTTTTTACCTCTCTCTCAGTAGTGGGTTAAACTTGCCCCTGAGGTGCTAGCGAACAGGTTCCTGCCGCTTTTCTTGATTTTGAGGAGCTTAGAGGATGGACTGGGACTCATTCTGCCACAGTTTACATTATATTTGATCATAACAATATGCTGTAATTAACAATAACATTCTGTGTCCCCTAGAGGAGGATGGGTCTGATTCCTCTTAATGTTTCTTCCTATTTTATCTCAGGAAGTTTTTCTTTGCCACAGTCACCACCGGCTTGCTTATTAAGGACAAACCTACACTTTCACTGTTACTGCATTCTGTGTAAAGCTGCTTTGAGACAATGTCCACTGTTAAAAGCGCTAAACACATAAAATGTCTTGTACGTCGCTCTGGACAGGAGCGTCTGCTAAATGCTGTAAATGTAAATGTAAATTGAATTGAATTATAACAATAATAAGAAATTCTGACTCTTGCTGCTCACACTTTCTCTCTCTCTCTCTCTATTTCTAGAAAGAAAAAAAGAAAAGGAGACCTACTAAAGACTTTCCTGTGCTAGAAAAGTGCTGACAGTATCATCACTGCCACCCGAGAGTCATTCGGTGACAACAATTTTTAAACCTTGTGCTATAAGAATACGCCTGGCCATCACAACCACATGTGATTTTGAACATCCTCCTGCTGATTTATTCCCCTACTGCTGTCTTCTGGAAAGGATTAACACTAGATTTAGATTGTAGCTGCTGGAAATTTCTGATCATTTATTTACAAGACCATTAGTGAGATCAGACACTGATGTTGTGTGAGAAGGTCTGTGTTCCAGTTTATTTCATCAGGGGTTCAATGGGGTGGAGTCAAAGTCAGAATACTCCAACCAGAACACTTCATCCAACCATGTTATCCTGGATCTTAGAGGCTTTGTGCAGAGGGACATTGTCATGCTGGAGAAGTGTTTGGACATCTGGGTTACAGTGAGACATTCTGGATCATTTTCTGCTTCCGGTTTTGTGGCAACAGTTTCGAGAAGACACACATATATGTGTAATGTTGAGCTGTAATTAGTAAGTTCATTAGTCGTGGGGTTAATGATCTTTAACCAGTTCAAGTGATAGAAGTTAATGAACCTTCTGACCAACCGGTTTAAAAAAATATAATCACACTGTAGAATAAATGTGCTACTTGACAGTCTAAAGATCTCTGTCTCTCCGTTTTCTCTCCTTTTCCTTATTTTTATCTATCTATCTATCTATCTATCTATCTATCTATCTATCTATCTATCTATCTATTTAACCATCATCTCTCTCATTCCATCCCCTCTCTCTCCTTATCTTGCTCTTTATCTCTCTCTCTTTCCCTCTCTGCCTCTCTCTTGCTTTGTCTATCTCGCTACTCCCCTTTCTCTCTCTATCTTCCGCTCACTATCTGTCTCTCTGTTTCTCTCCCTTCCTCTCTTACACACACACAGATACACATGGTTGCCAATTTACAGGAAATACCAGGAAGCTTCATGTTTATATAAAACACTCTTTGTATATAATCTATCAACACACAACAGAACCCAACATGCCTGATGACACTCAGCAGTGGAAGCAGAAGCTGGGTTTCTCTCCTGTTCCTCACGCTGTAGTGCCGACCTGCCTAATTAACCAGGCTGTGTCCTAAATGGACCCATTGCATTTAGAGTGGCAGCCATGTGTGAAATGTGCCATAAATCTGTCTCGCGGTTAGGTGTGGACACAGAGCTGATTACTGACTGACTGTCAGGGTAGAGCAACAGTGGCCACTTACTGATCTGAGACCTGAATGTTCGGTAGTCCTGAAAGACTTCTAAATTGCCAGAGAAACTCAAAACCTGGTTTTAGATGATGTGTATTAAATGTAGCATGAACAACAAGTCAACCTCTAAATACTGACTATTATTACCAATGTCTCTATGTGCTTAGACATAGATATATATATATAAATCATTTTTTTTGTTCTCCTTAAAATAATTACAGGATTAAAGTGTCATTTGTGCCCCTTTTTGTCAATTTGAAATTGGAAATTTAACAAGATTCTAAAGTTTTGACAAACAAAGAATTTGATATGCAGGATTTTGTACTATTTTAAGGTTCCTTTATTAAAGTAAATAATGTGTGATATTAAGCACACAAACGGCTTTGGGCCAAAACACAGATTTTCTGTGAATCAGGTCTCTTTTACTGAAGCTTGTGTTCAACTAGCACTACAATAAACCTGGTCTTAAATGATCATGTGACCTGCATTACATATTGTCCTTAAAGTGAAGGAAGGAAATTACCAAAAAAAAATATTATTTAAGCAAATATTTAAAATATTTTCAAAACATGGTTGGATTACTAACCTGAAGATTGTGAGTTTGATTCCCAACACCACTAAGTTGTTGGGCCCCTGAGCCAGGCCCCTGTTCAGTTGTAAAACAAATAAAATAAAAATGCTCGGCGCTCTGGATGAGGGCATTTTAATGTAAATGGTTCTAACTAATTGGAAAAGAATGCAGATTAGAATTATTTTTTATTGTTTATACAAATATTCTTTTTAAAAATGTAAAATAAAATTAGTTTTAATTATTGTTATAATCTGTTTAAAATTTTATGGCTTTAGATTTTAAATATAATCTATAGTTTAGTGTCCTACATCATTCACCCAGATTAGTTAATTAATCACATCAACTCAATTAAAATACTGAAATAATTCAACAAGAAACCTGATCAATAAAAGACTACATTCCAAAAGTCATGGCAAAAAAATGTTTTTCCACCTATTGTATTTTATTTATTAACTAAATTAGTGATATTGTTTAATTTTTCTGTTTAAATCATGCATTTAAAGTAAACTATTAATTAGAACTTTAATTGAAGCGGTAATTATTAAAAACATAAGTGATTCATAGTAATTTATAGTAATGACATTGTTGTTTTTGTGTATTTATAAGGAACGCTTCCATAAATCTGCTTTTGAAGTCATAAAACAAATTTGAATCACCCAATTAAAGTACTGTGTCTTTTTCCCAAAGTTATTTTCCAACTTTCTACAGTCCTGCAAGAAAATCCATACAAGGGCATCTTCATATTCCTTTAATGAGTTCTTACATTAACTGTTGTTGTTCATTCGACTCTGATAGAATCTGACCTCAGGCTACATTTTTCGCAGGAACATTTGATATGTCTGAGGAAACAGTGTGAGGTTTTATTTCAGTGAATTAAGCACTTGTGTTTTTGTTCAATTTACATTTGACAAGTGACAAGACAAGAAAAATGAGCAGCCTTGACCATCAGCTCAGCCTTAGTTTTAACCAACAAAGATCATTGTCCAAGAGGGAGGACATAACTACTCTCTCTCTCTCTCTCTCTCTCTCTCTCTCTTTTTCTTTCATTCTCCCACATGCACAAACACACTTGCACTTGAACAGTCAGAGACCCTGAAAGTTCAGTTAACTCATTCAAACATGCTACACTTGACACTTTGTTATATTACAAAGTAAATCATATTTATGATTCTTAAGCCGATATTTCTGGCCAACTCGTAGGACAGATTGTTGGAGAGACTTCCTGTAATGCAGATCGCACTTCATTGTAGGCAATTACTTTAAACTTGGCCTGCTAAGCCCTGGTGGTGGGGGTGGGGGTGCTGGTGGTGGTGGTGGGGGTCCCGGCAGTACAAGTCTGAATAGGAATGGTGTCTAAATGACTTGGCATGGCAGCAATGTAAATGAAGCTGGCTCTGACACAGCCAAGGTCATGGATCCAGCTGTCAGCTCACGTTTGGGAGTAATCGTTTACAGGGTCTCATTCACCTCCTTCTCCTTCTCTCTCACTTCATTCCCTGCACGTCAGTCACTCATCTCTTCCTCCATCCTCTATCTCCTCCGTCATTACCGCCGTCCTTTCCCTCAAACTTTGTGTCTACCTCAGACTTTTTGCATTAGTTGCCTTAAACACACACATCCCTTGAAGCGGTGACATGGTTTCTAAAAACTTTGAAGTGATCTTTGTCCTACTTCTTTTTCTCACACCACACACCCACGTGTGTGCCACAAGGCACATGCCCCTTAGAGCAAAGGCCTCATCTATCACCCTTGGACTCATAAGAATTCTGCAGGTTGTAGAGTTCAAGTCCAGCCAAGTGAGTGGAAACAGCTGGTCCACTTCTCTGTTCTGGAGCTCCAGGGCTCAGAGATTTGCGTCCCTCTCAGTTACACACCCTCATCTGCCTGGAATCCTGAATTTCCTGCAGCCAGATCAAATGGCAGCCCCCTTTCTCTGTGTCCTTTGATATATGGACACCCATTTCACCAGCCCCTCAGCATCGGGATTTACGCTTGACAACACAGTCAGTGTCACCTCCGCCCGACACACACAAGCTCTTACACACCAGAACACACACGCGGCAGGCCTCGGCCCATGGAAACATTAGGCTCCTTTGACGGCCCTCCCAGAAGTCATTTATTAAATTTGTTGTGTGCAGATATTGTTTCGGGAGGCCCGCTTAGTTTTGGATTGCACACGAGATTTTTCAATTATGTGCTTCATTTCACCGTGCTAGTGGGGGTTACCCCACCCCTCCCCTCTCCTACCCCCCCATCTACGGTCGGATCAAGGCCAGAGGACAGGCTTTTAATAACTTCAAAGCAAGGACACACTACCTCCAATTTGTTTTTCTTTTTTTTTATCAGTTCGGAAGCTTTAATCTGAAAATCAGCAGGACGATTGTTATCGCAAACATTTTTAGCGTGTACGTCTGAGCTAACTTCAACAACAGAAATAAATCATCTGAACGGTTTGGCTTGCAATGGCATCTTTTTTCTGCATGTGGTTCGTGTGAGTGGAGGCTGTGATTGACAGTTGCTGCTGCGTTTAGTACAGGGGTCTAGGACCACTTTCATTGGATTATTTTACAGGTAATAAGGAGAAGCTAGTCACAGCAGGTCCGGACAAACTATCAGGATTAGCGAGGTTTACAGGGTCATGGTTTCAGCACGATTTAAAGGTCGCCTCAGGGGTCTGCAGCTAGGATGAGACTTTGACATAATGCCACAGTTTGAGTTTTCTCATTTCTCATTGCATTTATGGCTAATACGCTGTATCAGATTGTCACCTGCAGTTTTATGTAGTGTTTATAGTTTAACTGTCGGGTCGTGAATTCGATGTTCTGATTGATGTGCCAGGAATAACATTGTCCTTTGATTCTTTCTATTTCAGCTGGGTTTCTGTTTGTTTAGAGTGTATGCAGCTGTTTCACATTCGCCGATGTGCTTTTAAAAATGTTGAACTGATCATATGCAACACTGAATTGCATGAATTATAAGAGCATATTGAGCTTTTTTAATGGGGGGAAAAAAGTTAATTGTCTGTCATCATGGTTCATGAGGTCCAAATGCTAAAGCAAAAGTAGCCTTCTTAAAAGGCGTAAGTCACAGTGTGATTTAAGAGCTTTGTTTTTAGTAGCATCACCCCATCATTACTATACAATAATTCATTACTCATGAAAGTATTTTGCCTTGACAATTCATCAGCTCGGTTTTCCTTTTGATTCTAAAATAGAGGGCCATTTGGCCTGCCGGCATTGTTTGAATAAACCGGAGTAAAGGAGGAGGTCTAATCTTGGCCCGGCTGGGGTCGAGTGTGGGAAATGAATCGTTTTGCTTTTTTTTCTCTTCTTCTTTGCTTTCTATCTCTCTCTTTGACTCTCTTTGACTCTCAAGCTTGAGCATGAGGGGGGCTTGACTAGACGTCCAAAATTTATATCCGAAATCTGGTGTTTTTCGGGGGAGAACACTGAACAAGAGGCTGCCCGCTACCCATTCTTTCTTTCTCTTCCCCTCTCTCGCTCTTTACCAACTGTCTCTGTTAATCGTATAAATCACAGCAATAAACTGGCCTTCGCATTCAGCCGGTACAACATGACCAGTGTGTGACCTTTTTGTTTAGGACCCCCTGTGACCCTCGTTCCTGGGTTCAAACAGTCAACTACAGGTCACCTGCCTGCTTTACACTATACACTGCATGTGTGTGCGTGTTTGTGGTCGTTGGCCTACAAACACGGTGTGTTAAAGTCTTGGTAAGACTTTAACACACCACAAACACATATGTTGTATATCCACTGACGCATGTAGGCGATGTTTCCAGCTGTGCTTTGTCATGTATGCTGAGAAATAAGTGGATATTTAATACCTTTCCATCTTTCTATCTATTATCCTCTCCCTCTTTCTCTCTCTCTCTTTTACTCTTTCTGTGTAAACACTCAGCAGGACTGGTGTGCCCCACACGGCAGACAGAGAATAAAAGTGATGACTGAGGGAGGAATGTTTGACAACAGTTTTAAGCTGTCCATAAAAGCCATTAGACAGAAAAATGGTGAATCTGCCATGTGTGTGTGTGTGTGTGTGAAATAGAGCACGGTGTAAGTGAGCCACATGATGGTGATTATAAAAGTTTGACTAATGGTATTCTCTTGAAGACAAGTGCTATTCTTTTTATTCTCTCCCTTCTTATAATCCTGAGCAGGTACCAGGTCACGAGGCTAAAGCCGCAAGTGGCCCAATGGCCTGTTCTCTAGTGGGGGTTAGAGCAACAGTGCATGCTTTATTTACCCTCGCTGAGAGTGCAAGAGATTTGTCACAAGACTGCCTGCACTTTCCTATTCTGACCCACCTCCACAGATGGCCCCCATGCCGAGGAATCCCTCTCCCTTCCTGTACTCCTCCGCTGTTTCCCTCCCTTTCTTCAGCCTTTTAGAGTTCGTTTGTTTAGCAAGATGTCGAGCCCCAGAGGGCATGTGTCTCAGATATGGGAGCCATGTTCAGCAAAGAGCCTCATTCCACAGTGTCGCTCTCAGTGACCCCACAACTCTCTTGCTGATAAGAACTGAAGCAGAGATAACTGCCAAATACTAAAATAACACCGAAATGCTAAAAAAGGAAACTGTCCACATATTCTGTATATATTAAAGATAGATTGTTTTACATTTAACAGAAATGCAATGTATCTTATCTATGTGTCTGTACTTTGGGCAAGGCAAATGCACTTACAACTAGGGATGAACGATATTATTCGGACAGATAAATTATCAGGCAATATTTTTAACATTTTATAATACAATACAATACAATTAAATCTGATTAAGTACGGCTTGCTGATAAATCAATCATTTAGACTAATTTATCCGAGATAAATGCGCTGTCTGAGCGCAAATAACGGCAGGCAGGGTTGCCAGAACGGGCCGCCTCCCACCCAGTTAGGCTTCTTTTGTTTTACAAATAATAATTCCTGTTGTTATACAAAAAAATAAAATCATTTGTAGAATCAGGACTGATGTATGCTATTATAGTTGGATTACAGCTATTGAAATATTAGTTTCATCTTATCTTAGATTTTCTGGAATTGACCATGAAAGGAACTTAATTATCAATTCTGCTTGCATTAAAACCCCTTTATCACTATTCCTATTGTTTCCTTTAGCACTTCACTTTATTACACTTTGCATGTTTTAATTACTGAATATTTTAACCAAAGTGTAAAATTAAGAATATATAACATTTATAAATCATTCTATGGTGTTAGACATGACACACACACACACACATAATGTTGTGCATGCAGGCCTGCTTATTGACAGTAGGTGTTAGAATCTTTCTGTAATCTCGCAGTGACATTGTAATGAGGTTTTGTCTGGGTGGCTGAGCGCCAGTCAGGCCTGCCAGTTTAAGGAGAGTTTTAAAGCAGCCAATGATATTTATGAGGCTCTGGGGCCCCAGGCCTGCATGCCTACAGCTCAACAGCCCTGATTGGTCAACCGTGAGAAAAAAACAATAACAATTTACTTCAATGCAACAAACAGTCAATGCTACGTTGTTTTAGTGCTGTTCTTCTCTGTATCTGTAGAAATAACTAATAAATGCCAAACATAGGGTTTAAGTCTAATTTTAGTAAACCTATTTGAAATTAATCACTTAATTCCTAAACAGATAATCCAAATCTTACCAGCAGTATCTCTCCCATTGCCCTCTCTTTCTCTCTCTCTCTCTTCCTTTGCACTTTTTATTCTTGACCTAGAAAACCATTAGAGCACCCCTAAGGTCACAACTAAAGTGTGTGTAATCACTTATGTGTGTGTTTGCTCATTAATGTGGAGGAGTGAGCAAATCTGCCTCTTAAGTATCTGATGGAGCTCGCTTGTCGCTGATGGCATCTGGATCTCTGCCAGGGCAACAGATCAGTCGCAGATGCCTGATGGAGCGATGCGGAGAAAAACAGAGAGAGAGAGAGAGAGAGAGATAAAGAGTAGTAGAGGAGAGTGCAGACACATTGCTTCTGTCCTGGCAGGTCCTGAGCTCCATTTCCACTGATAGTTTAATCAGACCTAATCTGCTTATCGGCCTCCCATGGCTCTGATCAGCCCCAAGCGCTTAACGCAAGGCAGGTGTCCCATAGAACCCTCCAAAGCATAAGGTAGCCAGTGGGCTGGAAGAAGCAGGTCGCTTTAATAAATAATGAAATGCCTTGTAATTTCTGTCTGCCAGTTAGACGCCTCACCTTTCTGTTCACTTGACTGTCAGGTTGCAACTGGGACAATTAAATTTATTAGTAAACATAATTGCTAGATTCTAATTCTTCTTCAGTCTGTAATGTTCACACATTCGCTGATTGTAATTTCCATTTATATTTATGGCTTTTGGCAGTGATGGTAAACTGGTGGTGCTGGGAATCAAACCCACAGTCTCCAAGTTAGAAGAACAACAGCTTAACCACTGTGCTATGTTCACATGCCACAGGACAAAAATATCCACCAACACATCAGATTCCCTCACAGTATATCGTGGGGACCGATCAGACACCACCCCATGTGACCAATCAGACACCACCCCATGTGATCGATCAGACACCACCCCATGTGACTGTCCTCTCCATTCTAATGACTTGTTAATGATGTTTGTTTTAACGGAAGATCCTGGCCTGTGAACCGAGACCGCCCTGTGTAGTTAACCTAATCAATACACAACATATTGATCTACGCACTCTTCTGTTGAAGCAAAAATAGATCAAACCTTGAACGTGCATGTGTGCATTCCTGCATACTCATAAGCCCGAGCTGAAGTGGTAATGACAGTTAAGCTGAGAATAGTTTGGATGTTGTGTAGCGATTTCCCTCAGCGCTCCTGGTTTGTGCTGAGAGTTTGGCTCTGTAGACTTTACGGTTTTATCTCTTTATTATTATCTCTTTACTGATCACTCGGTGTGTAAAGAGGAAATTCGGAAATTGATCAACTCCAGCAGGTGTGATGTAAAGCAGATCCTCATTAGCAGTCGAAAGTTGATTACCTTTTAATAATTGCACATTTTATAATATTTAACTTTTCTTGTTGCTAATTAGTATTTTTTTTATCAATTAAAGAACAAAAGATACTATTTTCTATGATTGTAGCATCTCTCTCTCTCTCTCTTTCTCTGTTTCTCTCTTATTTAAACAGACCTTTTATGATGTATAAAGTGTGTGTGTGTGTGTGTGTGTGTATATATTGCTCATTTTAAAGTGTCTCTCTCTTTCATGATCACTCATTGGTGCCGATCTTTTACTGATATCAGTGTTTCTGAGACGTTCTGCTCTCCATTTATTCTGATCCACTGTTTCTGATTGGAGTCTCTTTCCTTAGAAAACACTCGCAGATGCTGACTGGCAGGCCTGACTGGCGCTCAGCCACCCTGACTAAACAATGTAAACTTTTCAGCTGTATTGTCCTAACACTCGGCCCGTTGACTTATCCTGTAGTGGACATTATTTTTACATAAATGTTTTTTGAATTTTTTGAGCTACTCAATTAATATCTGATGTACGGCCCTGTCCCAATATCCACACTACACCCTAAGGTCTTCCACAAAGTGTGCAATTTTGAAAGCACACTTTAGCTGATAAGTGCGCAAGGGGCCGAGTGCGCTAATGTGCACAATTGAGACAAGAAATGGCGGTGTCGGTAAACACCCTTTACACGGTATTGCAGCTAAAAATGATAATTACATGAATAAACATTCACTTACACTTACTTTTCTATCCTTGTCTACTTTGTCTTGCTCTTCCCAAAAGTCTGCCAAAACCACTTCGCTTTTCTGCTTTCTTTGTCTTTATGGGTCTGAAACTTAACACATTAATTCCAGGTAATATCCTTAAACAAAGTTCTCTTGGACCCCCACTTACAGAAAGTGTGCATAAAGGGCACAAGTAGGTGTGGCAGAGAAGCTCACCAGTGAATCACTTGCACCCCTCAGCAACAACATACAAATGAGGGGGCTCAAGGATGCGAGTGTGGGTATTAGAACAGGGCCTACTTTACAGATACCACCCTAAGCTTTTAGTAATATCATTTGATTGGCTGGGATGCTGGAGACTAGTTCTTACACTGCATCCAAAATCTTTTTCAGCTGATCGTTAATAAATCTTTAATTGCATACTCATATGTACTGTAGTTTATCAACAAACCTTAAATTGGTTTAATTAAGTTATTATTAAGTTGTGATTAATTCCTTTTTATACATGGATCATTTATGTTATCAATATTATTGCATCATTGTTAGTGCTAGGCATTATTCTCACTCATGGGGAATGTGGGGTTCAAAGGTTAAGGTTTTGGACTGCTGACCAGAAGATTGTGGACTTGATCCCCAGCACCACCAAACTGCCACTGCTTGGCCCCTAAGCAAGGCCCCTAAAGTTTGATTGGATTTAAAAAGAGGATGGTGCGGTGTGAATCAACGTCACTCTAAAGGAATCTGGACAGAGTCAAATGAATTTTAGACAACATTTATAAATAAATATTCTGGATAGTGATGGATTTTATTTATATTTCATGCATGATTTATGACTATGTTATTAGCAGTTATTTGCACTGTCTTACGTTTGTGTTATTTCCTGATCTGGCTACTAAATTATTAATCACTACCATCTGATTTCAGTACCAAACCACAAAATCTCTTTTTGTTTCCCTCGAGGTGCCCAGAGTCACACTCAACCCCAGTCAAGCGCCTTCTGCTGCTCTTATCAGCTCTCTGCAAGCTGCAAGGGCAGCCACAGGATACTTTTTTAAACATAACACGGTCTCACATCATCCCAGTCCCAGCCACGGGAGGTCCACCAGATTGCATACCTTTTTCAAACTCCGTTCTCATCTGGCAGGCATGGCCAAGGTCACCTGTCTCCAGTCCCAGAGGCCCATGTCAGGTCTATGTTTCAGCTCTGACCCGACACACACACACCCTCTGCCTCGCTGCGTAGTAAACAAACAGGAGTACAGGCTGAAATCTGGATAAGAAGCTGGCTCCCATCTTTAGATGACTCTGGAACAATATATGGATCAGAACGCGGAGAGTGTGATAACTGCAAATTGAAAATGTCCTTCCAGCAAAAGCGCTAAAGCCTCTGGGAAGAAGAGAAGCTATGGCCACGTTTATCACACCACAAAATGCATCAATCAGGAAAATGTACAGATTTTGTATCTAATTCTGATGTTTGATGTGAACCTTAACTAAAGATCTTGAACTGTATTTTACTTGTACTTGTGCTGCTGCCACATAACTGACTGAGTTGATAACAGCAGGAATGAACAGATGTCCATGTGTTCCTAATAAAGTAAAGTTTATTTCATTTTCAGATGCATCAAACATATAAAAACCCAAATGAAATATAGGACAGGATCAGTTTGTGACTTGATAAGGGGATTGTGGAACTACAGAAGCAACTGGGTTTGGTTTTCCTAGAAAAAAAAAGTAAACTTAATGCACCAAACAGGAACTGAAGTTAGTTCTTAAAAGACTTTTGAAAAATCTGATCTAAAATCACTCCTGGAAATTGGAATTCCTCCAGTATAGATTTTAAAAATGATCATCCAGGAATATCCATTGATTCGCTAGCCGCAAAAAAGTATTTTGCGTGTGGAGGGCTGTAGAAATAAAAGGGTGCTGAACTCCAAGCCAGGGGTCTGCAGCACCTTCAGCACCACTACTTCCTGCAGTAATGTGTGGTGATCACTTTGTAGAAACTGTTGTAGCTGCTGCCGATTGGCTGCCCACTAGTCTCCAGATCTGCTTTCTTTTTTGATTGATTCACCAGCTCAAGGCTTAATCCCCTTTTATTTTGTTTGGGATTCCAAAAAAAATCAGAAATGGGTTTCTGCGCCATTTAAACTGGTGTGTTTTTTTTCAGTAATGGGTGCGCTGCGTATGTTGTGAGGTAATGTGTAGGATATATATTTTAATGATTTTTTTACACATAAAAAAAAACAATATAATAAATATATGTTGATATGACTTATTTTGTTTTTGTTATAAAAATTTTATTGATTTATTATAATCACCACACCCCACAACCCCCCTTTGTTTTCTTTGAGTCAAAGCCATTGTTGCTCCATTGTTGCTGCAAAACCCTCAGAACCCCTGTGCTACCGCACGTTAATAAATACTACTATGAATTCCCTGCTTTTTCATATTTGTGTTTAATCTTTATAGGTTAATTAGCCGATGGAAGCAAAGACAGAAAGTTTAGAAAGTTAATTTTTGCTTTGTTTTTGTTTCTAATCATAATGTGTCAAAATTATAATCTGTGTCTGTGGATGATATTAAAGCCTTAGAAAATCTAACAACGGCAAAAGAAGCGTGGGCCAAAGACATACCTATAAAGACAAAACCTATAAACAAAATACACTTTTAAAAAATACTACAACACAACAGAGTATAAACAACTAACTAGAAAACTAAACAATGGCTAACACGAAACAGGTGAAAACAAACCAATGAGCAAGCAGGATGAGATCCAAAACAAAGACCTGTGACAAAACATAAACAAGACATAGTAGTGTAAGCACAAGCAGCACTCGCTATGCTAGGAAGGGGGAATTGTTGGAGAATTGTGTAGAAGGTGAATTGGCAACTCCTAGGCTACTATGAACGAGCGTATAGCAACAATTATTGTGACTAATCTATACAGAATGCTTATTTAAACCCTCTTTAACTACTTACATATTGCTGGGATTGTTAGCGTGATTGTCGACATTTCGGTGACTCCTGGCCTGTGACCCATGATGCTGCACGGCTTGTGTCATGATGCTCAACCGCAGTCCCAGCCTAACGTCAGGCTGAGTGAAAGCAACTGGCTATCAAAAGATAATCAGCACTAATAGGTACATAATGGCTAACAGTGGGCCTGTTATTTGCCTTGATGCATCATCATAGACAGAGTGCATAAACAGCATGACCTTCCTTTCCCACCAGTCTGACAGAGGGTGATGCCATAAATACCCCCCCACTCCACCCCACCCCATTACACACATGCACACTTGCCTCTCAGCTCTCCAGCCTTGGCCCTGTTCTCATTCTGCATCCATAGACAGTTGTTTTTTTCCCTTGAATGAGGCTATGCTGAGGGTTTAGTGGTAGTTTAGACAAAGAATGTCTTATAAAGTCAACCTCCAGACTGAGGGTCATGCCTTGAATATGAAAGAGCTAAAGTGTCAGTCTAGATTAGGACTGGTTACCGAATGGTCTGGCAGAGATTTCAGTCATTGTCAGATGTTGCGGATGGGGCTGGTTTGAAAACATCGCGTCCTAACTGCATGTGTTTTCGTTTTTACTTGATTTCAAAACAACAAACAACATGTAGCCATGAAAGGACATGTCAAACCATAATGAGTCGCACAACCCAAGTCATAGTACACAGATGATAAAGTCGAATTAGGTCAAGAAAACAACAGAGCTGCCTTGATCCCAAGTAGCAAGCATCTTCCTCTGATTTCAACACACAACTGAGGTTCAGCTAGACTTAAATATTGTGCACGCTACTGACAAATCAACATGTTTTACAGAAGAGGTAACATTCCTCATGTGGTGCCATGGCAAATAGTAGGTCATGGGATCATATGAATACGTCCATAAGATCTCAATGCTCTGCAAAGCATCCAGGAAACTTGGCTGCTCTCTAACTCTCCGCAGCCGTGCCATGTAAACAAAGCCGCCTTTTGTTGAGGGCCAACGTGTCAAAGCCACCCGCATCAAGAGGTAAAAGTGGTGGGGGGCCTATGAGGAGCTTGGGTGTATGGGTAATTGCAGATCAATTACATTTCTGTTTGATCTCTGAGATGAGAACTGAGTGGTGATAGGTGAGCAAGTTGCATAGCGGAATGCTAAAGGTGATCATGAGGTCAGGACGGATAAAAAAAAACAGCAGAGAAAGAAGAATAAAGAAGGAAGGTAAATAAAGTCAATAGTCATAAATCAATACGGTGTTGCGGAACTAAATTAAACAGCAATTTTTTCGCTGATTTTTCTTTTCAGAAGATGCGTGTCGGTGTGTTCCGTAGCGCAGTACCGTGCAGTAACCTCAGAAAGAAGCCGGCTTGACGGTTGCTCTTGGCTTCTAGCTCTTTGAACTCAGCCTACTAACTTTTCCGTGCAGCCTGAACTGGGTTAATTAATATTAATATTTAACATGCTACGAAAAAGTTTAAGCAGTGAACTAAATCAAAGCCGGAGCAAGCAACCCTCACCCCTCATGCTCTTCTGATATATGAAAATATTAATTATGCTATAAGCACACAGTGAATTTTAATATCACTCTTAATAAAGCAATGAATCAGTCAGGTTTTGACCAGGCAGTTTTATCTGCATCAGATAGCAAATAGCGTAGAGGTTTAAACGGGCAGATTGATCATATCTAAAATATTGATTAATTTATGCGAGGGATGCACAGTAGTAAAACGACTGATTAGGAATAAAAAGTCAAATAAATAAATACATTTACATTTCTGGCATGCGGCAACCCCCCCCCTGTATTTAGAGTGACTATTTTTGTGACTTTTCAATTTTTTGATCTGACTAAGCAGTTAAGTTTTAAGGGCCTTGCTCAGGGGCCCAGTAGTGGTAAAAATCCACAATCTTCATAACAAGATGCAACTGCACTTTTGTTTTATTTTTCCTGTGAAGTGAACGATTTCATCACTGAGTGGAAATGACTGCACCTTGCTTTGCCAGCAATCTATGTTCCATGCTGGAGGTTAAAGAGCTCAAACAGAATGGCTAAACGTGCAGGTCCAAGGTGTTGCTCTTCAAACAGACTCGAGTAGTACCACAATTGGATCAAGGCCAAACTTCTAAAGGAAGAGTTACTGTGTCTTTGTGGCTGCACTTCACTTCGCAAGGTCCTGGATAGATGACTTGAATCAAGGGTGTCCAAACTCGGTCCTGGAGGATCGGTGTCCTGCAGAGTATAGGTCCAACTTGCCTCATCACACTTATTTGTAAGTTTCAGGTATACCTAGCAACACCTTGATTAGTTGGTTCAGGTGTGTTTGATTAGGGTTGGAGCTAAACTCTGCAGTACACCGGCCCTTCAGGACCGAATTTGGACACTTAAAGTAAGTAGGTCCACCTGGGCCCTTGAGTTGACCACAAGCCACTGAAATACAGCCTTGAAGTTTTCAGTCAAAAAGCGTGATTTAAAAGCGTCCTGAGACAGACAACTTTATTCAACCTGTAAATTAAGACACAACAGCATGTTTTTTAATCTAAAATAAAAATAAATGTTTATTTGTTGTTGTTTTTTTTTTTTATATTTTGAGGCAACATCATATCCCACTCCAAAAGCTTGCCTTGAAACTCACGCTGAGCAATCTGTCTTTAACTAAAGCAAATTAATCCTGATTACTTAAGGTTCCCCCCAAAAAAAGAATGATTGTTTGTGGTTACAGGTTTTCCCAGTAAGTCTGAACAGACCAATTTGTGTAGAGATAGAAAAAAAAAGAGCTGGAAGCAATTTGCAGAGGTTCCAGATTAAAGTTATTCAGCACCAAGGGTAATTTAATTACCATTCTTTAAATGTTTGAATGACTTTGACCTCCTCATTGCCCTGAGGTCAAGCAGGTGTATTTACTTAAGCTAAATCAGAATCAGTAACGTGAAACAAGCTCTTCAAATCAAACAGGCCTGTTCTTTCCTCATATCTTGTTCCCCCTACATCACCCGCACCCTCCTTAAAACGGCCCTCGGTGTTTAGATGGGAAAACTCAATTATTAGCCCGCCCATGTCATTAGCTGGTGTGTTTTTAATGAATAAATCTGTTCTAGTTCTTTATTAGCCCCCAGAGTAAACATGTCAGAGCACAATTTGACAGGAGATTTAAAAAAAAACGGAGACAATAGCAGACGGGAGAGGGAGAAAGAAAAGCAAAAACAGACATGTGGTGAGGACTGACGCTCTTCGCCACTGTTCAGGGCTTCCAGGCTTCAGAATGAATAGAAACAGGTGTGTCGCTGATTGTGTGGTGGGTCTGTGTGATGCCTATGTGGCATGTCTACTGCTTGGGTGATTTGGGTCAATGGAGCACATCTGGTACTAGTCACAACAGAGTGCACACGTTCCTGGGCCCTGATCCACCCCGGGAGGCTCACATCTGGGTTAGCTCTGCTGCTCCAAGGGGGGGTGGGTAAGGGCGCAGAAGCTGGATTCTCCAGGTGCATCGTGGGTGAGAAGAAGGGCTTTTTGATGGACGCATCTCATCTGCACCCAAGGGTTGCCCCGGTGCCGGCTGACTGACTACTCCGTCATGCCAATGCTGTAAGGCAGCTGGAGCAACTGAAGGCAACACAGTCTTCCTTTGTCTATTTTTTTTTTGTTGTGTTCTTTGTGATCTCATAAGTTATGAGGTGGTGTTAAAGCATTTATATAAACAAATGCTTGTATTGTCCTCAGATAGCGGTGTGACCTGTGTTAGTCTGGCTTTATGACCCCTATGACCCGCACAGGCTAATCTGCCATCTAAGACCTGTGTGTGTGCATGCGTGCTTCATAATCCTCTGGTTTAATTACATGATGAGACTGACCGCGCTCTCACCAGCCATGCTACAACAAAGCCTCTCTCTGTCACTAAGCCTCTGTAATGAAACACTTACAAGCTTTAGGCTGTACAGTACAGAAAAGGTCTGGCTTCATCTAATATCTTTCTTAAATGTCTGAGTGATGTTGATTTTTTTTACTCTTCATTTCTGAAAAAAACGATGTGACAGCGACACTCGTTCTTGCATTATGCTAAGCTGTTTCCTAGCTTTTTTTTTTTCCTTTTTTTTCGGGAAAGCCATTAGCAGAGCTCTTATGAAGAAAGTTACAAAACAATTCATTCACACTCTTTATTTTCGTTGTGTTCTGATCACTGCAGGCAGCTGTGAGGGAGTCTAAGCAAAGGAAAGCAAGCAAATTACCAAACACATTACCGTAACAATTAGATCGCTCTTCAGAGACTACAGTTCTGTCTCTCTTTCTCTCTCTCTCTCACTCTCACTCTCTTTTTTTGCTCTACCTTCCTCTAACGCTTGTCTTTGCTCATAGTTGTAAAACAGTGCAAATGAGTGCTTTGACTCCACTGTGTGCGGCACTTGAAATATTCTCGCACCAAATAAGCAACACCCTTTCCAATTAAACGCACAATCCGAGAACTTTAGTAGTTAAGATGGCATGTGGAAGCCTATATGTTAACAACACCTTCCAAACAAACAATTAATGGAAGTTGAGGCTTCTCCACAATACTCAGCCAGGAATGGAGGAGCACACTGTAATTTAGGAATTTAAAAAAATAAAGAAAAGATCAAATTAAACGGAAGAGCTGAAGTCTTTCTCGTCAATGTGTGTTGATCTGCACAAACTGTTAAAGTCACTGTACCAGAAGGGGTTTGTTTCTGCCAGTCATGTACTTGGATACTTCTACTGTGAGCAACGTCAGTTTTTGCAAAACAAACAACATGGATTTAGTTTTTATTTTGGCTACTTTTTAAGTTTGTTTTGACTCTTTTTGTGTAAAACTTATGTAAAATGTCCAGTTAATCAATGTAGACGTAAATACAGCGAGCTTTTCTCGCACTTGGATGAACATCGTTTATCTGTAATAAAGGACATTCTGTGTCCCCCAGATGAGGATAGGCTCCCTAGTCTGGTTCCTCTCATGGTTTCTTCCTTATTTCATCTCAGTGAGTTTTTTCTTGTCACTACCGGCTTGTTTATTAGAAACAAAAGTACACTTTTACTGTTACCGCTTTGAGACAATGTCCACTGTTAAAAGTGCTTTACAAATAAAAATAGAATTGAACTGAATTGAAAAAAACATGTATGTTAGATTGATTGCTGATTCTAAATTGCCCATAAGAAAGAGTGTGTGTGCGTGTGTGTGTGTGTGTGTGTGACTTTGTGATGGACTGGTGACCTGTCCGGGGTCCTTCTGCCTTTTGCCCTTTAAGAGACGGCTGGAATAGACTCCAGTAGATCCCTAAGATAGAAGATAAATGAGTGAATGAAATGACATGCTGTCTAATCCATTCCTTTTGGCTGTAAAAACACCTGCAATATTTTAAAGTGTTGATCAAGCTATTTGTAAAATGTGGTGAACCACGCTATCAATTCTCCTTCGATAAATTTTTAAAGCTATTTTTACAATGTATTTTTTTATATTGAATCAACTTCAGGATCTGGCATGATCACAGATTTTGTCATTAAAAGGTGGAAACACAGTTATACATTACATTCGGTAATTCGGTACACATGTGCAGCGAATCGTTTCAGTACGAATATGTGTACCGTTACACCCCTATTAAATAATGTCCTAAATGAAATACAAATTGTTTCTGGATATTTATTAAGTGTTGGGAGAGAATACTGACATTTGGAGGTTAGAGGGGGAAAATGTAGTTTTAATAAGGGAAAACTTATTTTCCTGCTAGAAAAAGGAAGTCTAGGCTTTTGCTAGCTTTTATTTACAGACTTACTGAATTTCAATGGTTGTGCTAATTTGGTAATTAGCTAAATGTACATCCTTCAGTTTTTGGCTAACACAATAATCAACCTGAAAACATCCTTTTTTTAGCATTTAGTAGTAAGTAGCATTTGCTTCTCAAGGTATGGCCACAGCAACTCCTGCCTCAAGATCAATTCCTCCAGCAAAGGGTGGCATTAAAAAAAGCTTCTTGCCAACCACCGTAAAATAAAAATAGGAGGTACTTTTATCAGCCACACAGCTCTGTGAGAGGAGGTTAAGTCACTTACTGATCCAAGATCCTTAAATGCAGCTTCTGTGGATGCTACTGCACTACTTGATCAACAAAATATCTTCGCTACTGTAAAGCCATTTAATTCAAAAAACAACCAGGGTCTACTATCGCTACACTAGTAAGACCTGAAGGTAAACTAGTAGCATAGTTACTTGTAGCAACGTAACTGCACAACAGTGTTTTTAAATTGTAAATAAATATAAATTATTGGTACAGTAGGAAAAAAAAACCAGTTCCCATCCATCCGGTTTTGTGACACAGGAGGCATAAGTCTATTTAAGGGAACAAGTTAGGAGGCACCTTGTGTGGGCACAATCACACACACACCCTTTGGGCAAAGGTACAAATTAGGCTGCAATACATGTCTTTGGACTGAGGGAGGAAACTGGAGTATCCGGAGGAAACCCCCGAAACCAGTGGTCGTCTCTAGGTGCTGATCCACCATCTGGTCTGGATACGGACTGGATCTGGTGGCAACAGTGACCTCGGAATAGGAAAGAATACTAATATTAATGTAGATGCTATTCTTTATATAATGTAACAAGTTTATTGTGGACGCTGTTCGACTGGTCCCACAAACCTTCATGTCTGCATCAAGACTTTTCTTTGTTATGGTAACAAAGTGGTAGAAAAAACCTTCTTATCAAATTCAGAACAATTAACTTATTGGCTCACTCTACCTCTTTCTTCCAATGAAGGGGCTCACAATCAGCAAAATCCTTTTATCCATTTATTGTCTATACCTCCTTATTCCTAATCAGGGTCACTAATATCTGCTGGTTTCTATCCTAGCTTTGGGTGAAAGGCAGGGGTCGCCCTGGACTGGTCACCAGTCCCTTAAAGTTTCTCATTTTTATTACATAAAATGGTGTATAATTCACTCGAATTATTCGTGATATATATTAAATCAAATAAAACTGTGTAAGAGGGCGCAAGCATCCTCCATCCCCCACCACTCGATGCTGACCCTGTTACCACAACTGTGTTCCATGGCATATAAAGCATGAGTGCATTACTAATGATTATGTAAAAATCTGGTATTTATACTATTAGGGTACTCGAGGCATTCCCAATTGGTGTGTTTCACAGTCTGCATCGAAAATGCTAAAAAGACTACAAAAGTTATGCGTAATGTGTATATGCATGTGATTAGTGTGTGCTCTGCTGAGCCTGTTTTAACCCTGACCCAGAACCTGCTCTGCTTCTCCTGTGACTTCACCCAGCCAGAACTTTGATCAGGCATCTGTTTCATTTGCTGTATTAGATAAGCACAGACCATCTCCCTCATGACTTGAGCTCTTGACCTAAATGTGTTTTCAAATATAACCCTGTGCCCTAATAGTGATATTTTAAGCTTTAGTTAAATTAATAAACTGCTGTCGAAATACTACATTTGCACACACTTAATTCTTTTATACAACTCAGTCAAGTACATCGTTAGTGAGCCGGAATGTACCATGGTGTCAAAATGCTTATAGGTCTGTGGTTGTTTAATCGACGTGTGGGTGCAAGTGTGAAAGTGTGTTCAACACTAGCTAGCCCCGTTTAGCTAATCTTAAACTCTGGACATATTTATAGCTCCACATCCCTGCATTAAAATGTTAATCGAAAGATTTGTGCTATTATCGCTAGCTGCCAGGGTCCACTGAACGAGACCTACACCTGAACTCTCAAACCTCGTTCACAATAACAGTAATACTTCTCTAATGCTGTTCAATGTTACATTTAAGCTTTTACTAAGCGGGATTTTAAAAGTAATACTCTTACACTGACTGTTTATATAAGCTAAACCACACTCACTCCTTCCTTATAGGCCCCACTTCTACAAACTGCGCCCGTCATGACTAATAGGGTGAGGTTGATTGTGTGCCAGCATAAGCATACCTCTGGTTTACCCTTCCTTTCCTGTTTTATTGGGGTTAAAATGTTTTCCCACAGTCAGTGTATACATTAATCACTTTTGCCTGGAGGATTTAAAGAAATTGAGGGAAACTAGGACGGAAAAAAAAAATGCCCAGGTATTTATGCCGAGTCCAACCGTTCTGTGTTTCCAGCTTAGAACTTTGTATGTGTGCACGTGTGGCAGCTTTGCAGATTTGGACGGAAAGAGGTGTGAGTGAAATCTTGCAGACACCCAAAGTGTGAACCTCCTTTGCAGATTGTTTTCCACCAGACAGCACAGTCTAGCAACAATTCCACGATGCCACATTTCAGTGCCATTGTTTCCAAATGACCTGTACTGTTTCTGACAGGATTATAAAACTAAAGCTGATTCATGATACAGATGATTTAAAAAAAAAAAAAAAAAGAGAGAATGTTTGGTTGTGTAACAAAATAATTTGTCTGGCTGTTAGAAAACATTCCGACAGTTTTTTATACAACTAAGCAATTGGAAGGTTGGGGCCTTGCTAAGGGGCCAAATAGGGGCAGCTTGGTGGTGCTGAGATTCAAATCTTAATCCTCTTATTAGCAATCCATCACCTTACCCACTGCGCTACCACCAAACTTACAATAATACTTTACATTTACAGCATTCGGCAGTGGCTTATCCAGAGATTTTTTTTATACAACTGAAACAATTGGGGGTTAAGGGCCTCGATAAAGGGTCCAACAGTGGCAGATCGGTGGTGCTGGGAACCCTGATCTTCCAATTAGCAGTCCAACACCTTAACCACTGCAGTTCCACTGCCCCATGACAACACTAGACAATGGAGGGCATCAGCAATTTCTTAAACGTAAAAGAGGTTAGTTAGTTAGTTAGTCAGTTAGTTGGTGTAGTAGAAAGTTAATTGTTGTATAGGAATATTGGCCAGACTGTAGAATAATTTAAATTAAGTTATTCAGAGAATGTTCTGGAATTTTTGAGCAGATCTAGAGAATGTTCTGGAAATTCTGAATAGGTCTTAAGCTCATCTTAGGAAACCATACACACATTCATCTGTACTATTTTCTTCATTGTGACACGTTAAAAAAAAACAGGTTTGGAATTTTATTATATAATGCTAACCTGGATAGCTGATGCTGCCAAGACCTCACACCCCAATTTAGTTTTATTTCTATAGTCAACAACAAACAATGCCATAAAGCAGTTTTAGAGAAATATATTCAATGTTCAAGATGTAAATCTAAATATAATAAATGAGCTGAGGAGACTGTAGAGAGAGAAAAACTAACCAAAGATAATATTAGAAGGAAAATAAAATGAGGATTCCCATTGTTTTCTTTATTTCCTGTTACAGTTTCATGGTGCAACAAACCAAAAACCTGAGTAGGCATAACTGTAAATAAAGTTAGTAATCATACTGTAAATTGTCTGATAGCAATGTAGACAAGTGCTTGTATAGTTCTCTCATTTAAATAAGGAATAATATAATGGAGAACCGCTGCATGAGTGCCTGCATCACATTATTTTAATAATGTTTTTCCTAATTCAAAGTGGGTATATTTCTGTGTCATGCTGCTGCTGCTGCTGCATCCTTTTTGCCCTACATTTATCATGCTTCATCCATTTTCTATTCAATTTGGGTGGGTTATTATACTTCAACAGCTATTAAACATTGCTTATATTTGTCTCCAAACTGATTATGGACCCATATTTAATGTTAATTTTGCTTTCTATGTAGAATTCCTACTCGGTAGTTAATGTATGCGGCAATATCATGCAAATAAAAACATGATAGATGCCAAAGCCCTGCAGTGTAATCACTAAGATTTTTATTAAAAATCACACCAGTCTGGAGAATAGGTTGTTTCCGATAATCTATTCTAGAATTCTATAATCTTCATCCTGTGTGTGTGTCTAGATTTGTTGAATATTAAACACCATATCTGCTAATCTGATTTGTGTGTGTGTGAGAGAGAGAGAGAGAGAGAGAGATAGATGTTTCATGGATGATTTCACGTTAGTGTGACTGGTTACAGTTTTGGGAAAATAAGTAAAAGTGGTTAAGTCTAAACACAAGCTGTATCAAATAAACAGGAAGTCTTTATACACAATACAAATGGTTAAGGCGCTAAGTTGTTGAAGACCTGGAAGACCTGTTTTTAAGCACCACCACTGCCAGACAGCCACTGTTGGGTCCTTGAGCAAGATCCTTAACCCTTCCTGCTCTGGGGGGCTGTATCATAACTAACCCTGTGCTCTTACCCTAACTTTCCAAGATGGAATATGTAAAGAAACATATTTTACTATGCTGTGTTGTACATGTGACTAATGTAGACATTTTACAAGGCATTTGTGTTACTTGTGAGCTTAACACAGTAATTTACAAGCCATTTGGATTTCATAATAACAATATATTAATACCTGGATACTGTGGCGGCTTCGCAATAAGCAGGTTTGCCTTAAACCCTCAGGGTTGGGGGTTGAGTCCCATCTCTGTTCTGTGTGTGGAGTTTGTATATTCTTACAGTGCTTTGAGGGCTCTGCAGTTTTCTCTTCCAGTTCAACGACATTCAATGTAGGGTTATTGGCATTTTAAATGCTTAAATGTTATTGGCCTAGTATGTGTGTGTGTAATTGTGTGTGTGTACAATAGTGCCTTCAGGATGGAAAGAAGAATAATCGCCTAAATAATATATTAATGTGTTAAAATAAAATGCATGGCCGGCATCGTGGTGTAGTGAGTTAAGGCACTGGTACCCATGTGTGTGGTTGTTGGTTCGATTCTAGTTTGGATCCTTTCCTTTCCCCAGTTTATCTTTGTCTGTTCTACAAATGAAGGGAAAATGCTCAAAAATATCTTTGAAATGAAGAAATGAATTTCTGTTAAAACTGCAGTGTAACATTAATGGCCAAATAAAAATAATTTACATTTTTGGCATTTGGCAGACGTCTCATTTGATACAATTAAGTAACTGGTGGTTAAGGGCCTTGCTAGGGTCCCAGCTGGTGTAACTTGGTGTTGTTGGGAATCAAACCCAGATCTTCCGTTAGCAGAACAACACCTTAAACACTGATCTACCACCAGCCTTTATGGAAAATTTACAATAAGTTAATAATAATTTTTAATCATTTTTTTTCTGTTATCGTGAAATACAGACAGGAATTTTAGAAGGATCGTTTTATTACAAACAGAATGGCTTTCAGTAATCCCGATAAGCCTTCTCACTCCAGCTCCTAAGAACAGGATTTTTCCTCTTGTGTGGCGTTTGTTTGCTGCAGGCACCTGGGTTTGGATATGGGTTCTGGTGATAGATTTGCAGCTAGAGGTAGCCAAGGGTCAACTGCTATGTTTTGAAAGCTCTGTTATTGCTTTCTTTAGCTCTTCAACACACCTACAACCCAACCTGAAACACACATTAGTACTAAATTCTTTCACTTTTTGTCCCGTTCCATTAGTGAACACCCTGTGTAGTCAACTTAAGACTGGGATAATGTGGCGTGCTACTTTGACTTTTCTTGATCTGCTTTATTTGTGCCAGGTGATGAAAAAAAACCCATCAGACTGACATCTGTCATCTGGATGGATGGACAGACTCTTGCCTGTGGGTCAGTTTTCATGACTTTTCATTTTATATCATGTTCTGGAAGGTAATGGAGACTTGCTGTGCTGTGCTGTGCTGTGCTGAGAAGTTGACCTGAAGTCTAATGCTTGATTAAAAAAAGAAGAGGAAGAAGGAGAAGAAAAAGACATGCCCAGTGGCTGAAAATAGGATCGGATTTTCTGCAGTTATCTTCCTTACCTTTTGAGGGCAAAGGTCATCGAACAACTGAGAAAGATTCCTTTGTAATTGCTAGAGCAACCACAACAAAGTTAAGAAAGCACGCTATTTGTTTCCACTTATTGGCTATAGAATGGCAATGAGTGAAGCCTTCAAAGCATTGCTGAGCTCGTCAAATGAAAATTAAACAGACCTTGCTTTGTGGGCAGAAATGTTCTTTTAAAGATCCCAGAGGGGGAGGTTGCATAGCAGGACACATACTTTAGAAAGCCGTCTGTCATGAAAAGCATTTCTGACAATGTCACTGACCCCACAGAGTCGCCAACATTGTCACTTTGTTTGTATGGGTAGAAACAATCGGAATCATAATCCAATCATGTACCTGCTAACACACATGACCTTATTACTAAATGCTTGTGTACACAGAAGCAGAGGTTTCTTCTCACATCTTGCCTCATTACACAAGCAGGTTTTTTTTTCGGACTCACTTTCAAAATTGGGTTGGTTGAGTCTTTTGTAAACATCCCGAGTTTTAAGATTAATGCCACCACATCCTTTCTAGGAATCCAGAATCCAGACAGCCGATGTTTCTACATGTTTCAGCTCCTGCTGCAGACTTTGAGTAGCGAATAATTTCCAACATGATAAATCCCATCATGCAACTCCGACATGTAATTCTAAACCTTATTATCGGGTGGCTAATGCTTCGGCAAGATGGCGAATCGCCACCCAGCCAGAAGCTATAGAAAAATTAGAAATAAATATGCATTGGGATGAGATAAACATAGTGAGCGCCAAATCCGCCCTGAGACGGTGTGTGTGAAGCGGCAATTTGCAGGCAACATGGGAGAATTTGCAATACTTCCTTTTTTGGTAATGGATGGATTAAATTTGGAAGCTACGGAAGAGTTAATATAGAGTGTAATTCAAGCAAAAAAAGCATCTCAATAAAAGTATTTGGGGTAGTTTAGGAACTTTTTTATATGGATGCCTTAACCTTGACATTGGTGGCTCAAATGGCTAAGGTGCTGAGTTATTGATGGGAAGACCAGGAAGACTGGGGTTCAAGTCCCCCATCACCGCCAGTCATCCATTTATTATACCATTTACGGCATTTGGCAGACACACTTATCCAGAGTGACTTACATTGATCTCTTCTTCAACACAACTGAGCAATAGCAGTTAAGGGCCTTGCGTAGCAGTGGTAACTTTGTGGAACAGGGATTTAAACCCACAATCTTCCGGTTAGCAGTCCAACATCTTAACCACTGAGACACAACTTTTCAGTGTTGTCACCCACTGTTGGGTTCTTGAGCAAGACTCCTTACCCTTCCTGCTCCAGGGGCGCCGTATCATAGCTGACCCTGTGTTCCGACCCCAACTTTCTAAGATGGGATATGCAAAGACACATTTAACTCTACAGTAGAGTTTATGGGACAAATATAGACATTTACATGGTGGGATGATGGAGCAATTATATTTCTATATTAGGAAAAGCTCATTTGTTTGTACATGTGGAAATGTTTTAATTTAAGTCTTTAGTTAGTCATTGATGACGGCATACTGCATTTTCATTTTCCCCCAAATATTCTTTTTATTATTGAAAAAATGGTAATTAACAATAATGATGCTAAAAAATGCAAACACTTTACTCATCTTCCACCCCCTTTTTTCTCATTTGTTAAAGACTCAACGACATGAAAGACTTTTAAATTGCAAAGAGATTCCAGACATTTTTTTACCATCCACCCCTTACATCAGCCCCTTTTTTTCTGCAAGATCCATGTTTGGAAGTTCAGTGTGATTTGTTTACTTATTAATTGCTTTTATCCTGCCTTGGAAGCAGTGAACCGTGAGGTGCATATGACAGAACCCACTAGGAGGTTGTCTGAGGATGGCTTCTCTCCCCCTTGCTCTTCTGTTGATGTTCAAGCCTGGGGAGAAGCCATGGGGGTCTGTAACACTTGACGAATGACTACATTTATGATTTATGGCCCATTTGATGTACTTCAGTGTAACATTGCCGAACTGAATTCTCATAAATCATCATATCTTTGTGTTTTGTGAACTTTGCATATATTAGTGAAAAGTGTTTGCAAACTTGTTATTGCTATCAACTGAATAATGCTTCACTTTTTGGGGGTTTTTGTGATGAATAGCGGCAGGAGTCTTTCTGTGTGGAGTTTACATGTTCTTCCCGTGTTTGTGTGTGTGTTTACTCCGGGTTCTCCGGTTTTCTCCCACAGTCCAAAAACATGTATGTTAGATTAATTGCTGATTCTAAATTGCCCATAGGAGTGAGTGTGTGTGTGTGTGTGTGAGTGTGTGTATGATTGTGTATGGTTGTTTTTTTGTATGTGGCCTCTAAAATGGACTGGTGACCTGTTCAGGCCTTTCACGCAATGACAGCTGGGATAGACTCCAGCAGATCCCTGTGACCCTGATTAGGAATAAGCAGGTATAAAGGATGGATGGATGGATGGATGGATGGATAAATGAATAGATATCAGTATGGATAGTTAAATGTATAAAGGATGGATGGATGGATGGATGAATGGATGGATAAATTAATAGATATCAGTATGGATGGATGGGTGGATATGATTGATAGGGGTGTATTTTTCCTTAATGTTACTGTTCACATTCACTATATCAGTATAAGTTTATCTTATTAATTAACACTTTATCTGCTCACCCACATAAATGGTCATTTCTCTAAATGCTGCAGTTAGAACAGACACACGGTTATTTAGAGTGTCTTTGTATGTTGTAACCCTTGAGGTCTATAAAGGCATTATGTGTTCTGGTTAAAGTAAAAGAACCTACACAGAACCTTGACTCTGGCTCAACCCCACTGAACACATATAAACTGAAACACTGACATTCAAAGCCCAACATCAGAGTCCGATCTTATTAACAATATTGTGGCTAAATTCCCCTCTCTCTCTCTCTCTCTCTCTCTCTCTCTCTCTCTTTCTCTTTCTCTCTTATTCCTTTCTCTCTCTTACACACATGCACACATTGGCCATCCCTTTCTCAGGGTTTGAAGAATCCTACCTTTATTGGTTCACCCAGTGGAACTAACCGCACTAAATCCTAACTGGCAAACAGAGAAAATGTTGTAGCTAATGATGATGTCATAACAACGTTAACGAGTTAATATTCTACTTAAATACATTACCAGAAAAAACAAGTTTATGTAAATTAAGTTCTTCTAGCAATGCATTTTTTGCACAGAACAAATAGTCGGGGTGACAGAGGTTTTGTATAGTTCATCTTATGTCAAATGATCTTTAACCTGTAATGTTTTAACTGTGAGATGGTGGTTATTATGACTGTTAGAAATTGATGTCTATAGATTGTACATTAAGTGTGAACTTTCTGGCTACAAGAAATAAATGTTTGTTTTGCAAAAGTCAATAAAAAAGCATTGTTTTCTTGTCTCCAGGGAACAAAATACTAAGAACTTGGACACAAAATCCCTGTCTCAGGAAGTCAGGCTATTGATTTCTTTCCTCCATACTTCATTTTCTAAAACAGAACATCTTGACTTCACGATTCCTTCATATTTCTCCCTTAATAACTACTTTAATTACTTTAAATGCTGTGTAATAAATATTAGCTTATTTCTAATCAGGGTCACGGGGATCTGCTGGAGTTTATCTCAACTGTCATTGGGCGAAAGACGGGGTCATCCTAGACAGATCACCAGTCCATCACAAGGCCACATACAGACAAACAACCACACACACTTACTCCCAAGGACTTCTAGGTTTAGAATCACCAATCAATCTAACATGTTTTTGGACTGTGGGAGGAAACCGGAGAACCCAGGAGTAAACACACACAAGCACAGGAAGAACATGCAAACTCCACAAAGAAAGACCCCTGCAGGGGTTACAAACCTAAGACCTTCAACAGTGCTAACCATGTTCTGGGCTGGAGTGCTTTTAGTGAGGACTCGGTTAGCACTCAGTACTCAGCTCTCACCGGATCGAAGAAATGAACAGACGTTTGGCTTTGGGCAATTTTTTCATGCAAACTTTTTATATCTGCTCTGTAGTTGCCATTATACACCACCAGTCCCTGCTCCCCCATGGGGCTCAGTTCAAGAGAATCTGCATGTGGCTGCCAAAGTTTGTCATAAAAGTTTAGGCAGTGATTTGAAAAAGTGTGTGTTTAATGGGAACATCCTGTCTTTCGGCAGCTTCTCATCTTTAGTTTTAATTTCAACAGAATCTATGCTATATGACCAAAAGTTTGTGGACACCTTAGAAGCACACTCATAAGTGTGTCCTATTTCAATGATTGCACACAGTTATATGTCCTATTTCAACGTTTGCACACAGGTTTTTTTATGATGATCTAACATTTTATTATTATTTACTGAAACTAAAATATCTAAGGAGGAGATATCGAGGAGCCCTGACTCTGACTCAACCCTACTGAACAATGAACTGAAAATCTGAATGCACCCCAGAATTTGTCATACAACATGTTGTGGTTAAATTGGAAAATTCTGGGATAGGAATTTTAAAAAACACATACTGATATGATGGTCAGGTGTCTTTATACTTTTGTCTGTAGTGTATATACATACAGATAGACAGACAGACAGACAGACAGATAGATAGATAGATAGATAGATAGATAGATAGATAGATAGATAGATAGATAGATAGATAGATAGATAATACTTTGTCCATGTTTAATATTACTCTAGTCCTGCATTAACAGAACTTCAGACTTTATAGCAGCTATTATTGGCTGAGATGTCTTCTGACTGACTTGTAAAGCAACCAATCACAGTTTGTTTTGTTTAGAATTGTATACAATCCAACCAATCATAGTGACCTTCCAAAAAAACATTTGAATTTGGAGGCTCTCCTAGGAATAATCGGTGGCCATAGATGGGATGCCAGTTCATCACAGGTTTTCAAGCACAAATGAGTTAAACACTCAGATTAGTGAAACACCTTTATCAATATTTGTACATTTAATCAAATTTATTTTATTAACGACTGTTCAAATGGATGGGTTTTCTTGCTGCCCTGTGTTAAAGTGGCATCCCATAAATAGTCTAATGACAAATGTACTAACTGAAACATTTCTATCTCTGAATGTATGTATGTATGATTACAGTCAACAGCTGCAATATGCAGGAAATCAAAGTCTGGACTCTGAACAATCAAAGCAGGTGTTCTGGATCTGAGTTGGAACTGAACTCTGTAGGAGGGAAGCGCTCCAGATCTCTGTGTGGCATTGATGGCTAAAGCTGCACAGATGGTATTTATAGTATTTATTATATTCGCTGGATATGATGGATCATGCAGGAAATGGTGTGTGTTGGGAGTAGCAAGCAACCCTAGTCAAAGCCTTAGGGCGTAATAATTAGAGCAAGAGAATGTCTTTGTTTGTCTCTCTCTCTCTCTCACTCACTCTATCTCTTTCTCTCTCTCTTTTTCACTGTCTGCTCTTCCCTTACCTGTGGGCTGATAGCGATGCTGTACACTTGAGGCTTCTAATTGAGTTTTCATTGCTTCTGTATTATACAGGAAAAAAAATTACTCAGATTATTATACACCTCCACCCGGTTTTCAGCTTTTACCGAGTTGGGATGTGATATTTCTTATGATGGTGGTGATAAAATAGACTAGAAGCAGCACTATCACCTCTATCCCTATGATACTGTACCTGCAAACTGATATTGTTTTAAAAAACAAGACCTCAGAAGGTTCTCTTCACATTCCATACAAATGCCATCGTTAGTATTGTCCCGTGCATTTTAGGGACCGACTGTGGGAAAGGAAGCAAGTCTGAATACAGTTTATTAATGATAATATACAGAGTTGGGCTGCATCTGATAACTTGTCACTAATGTTAGCTAAATACAGAGTGATTCCGTTAAAAGGCAAGTCAACGCTAGTCAGGGATGCAGGTCT
>VCAZ01000107.1:1125000-1210000 GCA_005784505.1 Bagarius yarrelli
TCTGATCAATCCGTCTCACTCATGCTCCCACCACCTGCGGGTGCTTCAGGTAGGACCCAGCTGTGATGCCAGCTTTATCCTCAGGCCAGAGCCCACCTGCCAACCTTGATCTTTTGCTTTAGCTGGCTTTAAGCCCTGACGGGCATTAACACCATACCCGTTCCATAACCATCACTCATTCTCATCACGCCTGATCCAGCATCACACCATATGACACTCTTTTGTCTACTTAGAATTCATTTACTCAGGTTTGAGCACGCCCTGGAGTATTAAGTTGATGCTAAAGGATAAAGCTGGATTGAAAGGATTTAAGGGATTGTAATAATATGTAATCATTTATAGCGAAAGCAAAAGACCCGTTCTATTGGCTACATACTAAATAACATGATATATTCAGTCTACTGGAGGTCCACAGTGACCTCCATTAAGTGTGTAAATGTACATATTGTACAATGATATAAGCCTATTTCTCAATATCAAAGCTACACGTCTACCAAGTTATACATTTAGCGAAATGTAACAAGGTAACCTAATTAATGTTACTTCTGTTTGAAGATCACCAGGATGTAAAAATAAGAGAGGTGAATAGGTTAATCATAGCCTAGTGGGATCCGGTTTCATGAAATGGATACGTTCGATTCTTTAATGAGTTCAGTTTTACTCAAACTTATCTGTGTCAATAAAAAATATGCTAGCTACGTGAAACCTATGAGGTTGTCAAAAAAAGACATGACACAATTACAATCACCTCGTCTTTCAATATGATATCGGGAATTGTTTAAAGGTGATGATTGACACTTTTACTGTCCCACTTTTTTTATTGTGTAATTCATGCAAGAACAAAAGAAAATATATGGTCCATAGTATGTGTCTGTAGGCTACAGCAAAAATAGTAAATGAAGAAAATGATTATTAGATCGTTAATAGGTGAGGGTCAATTGCCTAAATCCATCGTACATCGTACACACTCATTTTATTGCGGCTACAAATGAAGCAAATTGGTCTTTTGCGATGAGGTTTTTGGTGCAGGTAGCAGAGCTGTGAAAAGATAAAGGAAAAAATAAGACGAGGCAGCCAAGTACAAAGCCATTAAATTGGGAATCTATTATGGATCCCTGTACGTCTATGCCTTCTCTCTTGCCCATAAACACACCGAAATGTGTTCAGGCACTAGGATCCTTTATAAGTCTCCCTTCTCCACGAGTAATGTGCTTTGAATGGCTGCTAAAATGGGGCTGGGAGAATTTCATTCCCCGCGCTCTCTCTGGGCGCGTCACCTTTGGCCCGACCATGATATGAGTCCTCTAGATTTTTTTTCTTTTCTTCTCTGGTGTGGTGATAGGAAGCTGAAATAAGCCTGAACCATTGGGGAGAGATGGAAGGAAGCTTATTTACAAACCCCAAGCAAGGCAGGTGCACAGTCTAAAACCCAAAGTAGCCAATCAGTTTAAACATCAGTCACTGAATTCCCTGTGGGGCAGAAAGAAGTGATTGTGAATGCTGCGAGTGTAGTAATGGATAATTCAGGACCCTTTTGTGTCTGCTGCTGCTGGGCTTCTGTATGTTACAGGTACATTTAGACCAGAAGAATACGGTGGTTTCACGGTTTACTGATATATCATTAAAGACTCCGATTAAAATGATATCATACGATCAGCTTTTGATTAGCATTTTACATTGGTAATAACCAAAAACATGTTTTAATGTAAACGCCGCAATATACAGTAAATCTGTTCTATTTTACACAAATCTACGGAATAGACTTGCGTTATTTACAGGACGGAGTGCAAAATGCTGACATTTCACATGCATCTTAAATGAAGCCATCTAGATTCCAGTGTCAGTCCCGTCTCTCCACACCCACACATGCAGTTTAAGTGAATGACTAATGAGCTACACACCCTCAAGGCAAAAACCCTACGGCTAGTGAAATATATATATTTAAATATATATATATATATATATATATATATATATATATATATATATATATATACGATTATATATTGTGTTCAGGGCACATGCTAAAAGCTAAGACATGTGTAAATGTAATCTGTTCGATGTATACATATGCAGAAGAGCTTGTGACTGGAAGTGTCAGAAAATGATTTATGGATACGTTTATGATTGCTTGACCTTTTTTTGCCGTGTACAATTGAAAAATGTTAAAAAAAAATAGTACTTTGCATGCATGATTTTTACATGTATATTCAGTATTTATATTCAGTATTTATATGCATTAAATCTCCACCAACAATACACTGTAAACAACAGTCTGTGAATTATTGGGAAAAAAAACCACACACACATTATATTGTGTATACGCTTTTATTACATAAGCTGTGATAAAATGCAAAATGTGCCCTAATGACCCAGGCACTGTGTTGTATTGAACACGATTTAGAGCAGCATTATGGCCACTAAGAGCCTCTCCATCTCATGTCCGTAAGCGGTAAACCTGTTCATTATGAAGAAACTGGCCTAGATGTCTAGATCTATAATGGCCACTGCTCTGACCTCGTCCCTTGGGGGCGCTGATTGTTTCATGCGGAAAATCCCGTTGATTGGAGCACTAGCAGTGGTTTTATACACCTTCACACACACACACACACACACACACACACACACACATAGCACTCTGTCTACTGGTGAGCGAGTTATAGCATGTGTGTGTTTGTTTATTGCCTTTTCTTACTGTTTCACTTGATTTAGAAAGAGAGAGCGAGAGAGAGAGCGAGAGAGAGAGAAAAAGAAAGAGAGAAAATGCACACCTCGGGTGAGAGTATCAGACAGGGTGTTGAAAGTTAATGGAGCGCTCCTTCCCAAACATGCTTTCCTCAGGGGGCCTCTCTCTCTCTTTCTCTCTCTCTCTTTCTCTCTCTCTCTCTCTCTCTCTTCACCTCCCACCACCGGTTCCCCCTTTTATTTTCCTTGGACTATGCTACTTTCCTGGGTTTCATCAGTGCCACTGATTACTGAGCTTTATGCTTGATTCTGGATAAAGATGCAACCCAACCAACAACAAGCAAGGCAGAAGATGATTTTGTGTTTGTGTGAAAAACTTTAAGCCTCTTGGTAGTGGGTCTATGTGTGTGTGTGTGTGTGTGTGTGTGTGTGTGTGTGTGTGTTTTTGTGAGTGGCCTCTTTAAGGGGTCCGCTGGGCCATGGCCCCCAATAATCCCTCCTCTCAATTGTTGACCTCGTCCTGCTGCAAGGGGGGGGGGGAGATATACCTTTCCCACACACTCTCTCCTACTCTCTCCATGGATGGCGTAAATCCCAGAGGGTGCGCATGTGTGTGTGGTGTGAGAGAAAGAGACAGAGAGGGCAAGAGAGAAGGAGTTGGTTAACTAAAGTAGTGCTAAAGGAACGAGTGCATTTTGACCTTCATTCTTCCTTACAGTTTAAGCACATAAAACACACATATCCACATTCACAAACACACACCCTTTTAGTAATGCAGGAGTGTATGCTGGCCTATTTGAAAGTGAATGTGTGGTGACTCGCATGGCCCCCTTGCCTTCCCAAATCCCCTCCCCCTTTCTTCTGCTTTCCATCTCTCCATGCTGTTCCCTTATTGGAGCTGATGGGTTTATAGAGACTTTCACACTTTGGAAAATGGAGGAGGTGCATCAGCAATTTTATTTAGTTTCCCAATCTCTACTTTTTTTTGCTTTTTTTCTCTCTTTTTTGTTGCCTCTCTCTCTCTCTCTCTCTCTCTCTCTCTCTCTCTCTCTCTCTCTCTTTCTCTTGCTATCCCCTTTCATTGCGTAGGTAGATTAAAGCATTTTTATAGAATCTTTTCCGACAAAATGAAGCCGACTGATGATCAGAATTCAATCAGCGAAAGAAAATCAAAAGAAATTAAAAGTTTCATTTATCAAAATTTCATACATTTCTAACTTTAAACTTTAGCAAATGCCTCGATAGATTCATCAAACTTTATGCTCATTCATCACAAGGAACTCTGAACTGTGCAAAAAGAACGTGAAAAGAGTTGAAAGATGGAGATAAAGAAAGTTCAGGACAGACAAAAAAAGGTGAACGAGTGTTATTTTTTCTTTACACTGTAACAGGAAGCAGGGAGATGGTGTTTGTCAGGAATAGAGTGATAAATGAAAGGCAAGCTAAATGAAGGGAGTGAGACTCTAAATGGACCATAGCAGAAAGCAGAGTCCCACTGTGAGGTCTGCTCTCTCACAGCACCTCGGCTTCTCATCACACACAAACCAATGGGAAGACACGGCTGTAAGTCACTTTAACAGGTGGGCAACTTTCCCACCACTAATATGTAGAGGGTGGCATTCTCTGAGCCTTGGGGCATCAGCTGTTATACCAGAGGGGTCAATTGGTGTAAAAGTCGTAATTGAATTTGGCAGCGATTTGGTTGAGTGTAGCTTTGCCCTGAAGAGGTAGTATCTTTGCCCTTGTTAGTGTTGAGTGGTGAGAAGTCTCCAAGCCCCAAAATTAGTTGTCAACTGGGAAAATTTGATATGTGTACACACACACTGATGCAGAGCAAGAGCGAGAGAGAGCGAGAGAGAGGGAGCGCTAACTAAATATTTCTAGCAGTAGCCCCAAAGCCAAATCAGAATTATATCTTCCTCACTTTTGCCACTTAGAAAGGGGGTTGTGGAGAGTAGGAGCATTTTTATTCATCTAGATAACCAACAGAAAGACAAAAAATATAGAAAAGAAAAGTGAAAGCAAGTGTAATTACATAAAACACCCACAAGTGGTCAAAGTGGAGGAAGTAAGGATTGTGTTTATAGCCTAGTGTGTAGTTTAGTTTTTCAGTCACCGATTTGATTTGGCTCTATGTGGCTTCGAACTCCCAACTAAGCCCCACCCTTTGCCAATTCCTGGCTACACACTCATATGTTGCCTGCTGGTGTATGTGAATGGTTCAGCAAGGCAGTTTTCTCAGTCTGCAAGCAATTACTGACACTCTGATATTTTCAAGCATAGTCTGAACCTCGCAGTGACTTGTAGAAAGCCAATGAGCGTTTTGAAAGAAAAACAAAATGTATCCACTGTAATATGCAACAGATTCTGGAATCCAGTTAATCATCCACTTATTTGTGTAGGAAAATGGAGACAAAATGTTAGCAGCTTAATATCGCCTCTATAAGAATTTGGCCTGTCCTTCAAAGCCTGCAAACATGTCATGAAATTAACTGTAATATTCGCTACTAGTCAAGGACAAAGGAAAACTAGCGCCAACAGGACAGACTGAGACAACTTGAGCATTCATGTTCATCAGTGCACAATAAGTTCTGCCTCTAGTCTTTATAGTAAACAGCTGGTGATGAAATTTCTCCAAAATCTTGCTTTAAGTATCCAGACGTACAGGGTTATTAAAAGTAAAGAGCTTGTCATGCTTCATCAGAACTGATTCTGTGAGCCAAACAAAACTAAGTTTGGAAAGACCTGGGGTTCAATACAAACAACCCGACTGCACTGAGGGGGAAAAAAGAGCTTCAACTTTCCGAACCCGTTTAATGACCGAGTAGCAGAGATAAACACTGCACTGCTTCATTTACTATATTTAGCCATCTGTTTAAAAATCCTATAAAGTTCATTAAGAAAATGAAAGGACGTCGGTTATAGACGCTAACATAGCATTACTGTTTGATCTTAAAGTAACACTTTCACCTTACCGTGAGAATCCAAGTTTCACTACACTTATACTTGTTTTATTTATTACTTTGGTTATGAACTCAATTGAGGAGATGGGAGTGTGAGATGTGTTAGTTGTGGGTCAGCTACATTTTACAAGGCAATTATATCCCTATATTAGAAACGGCCACTTACGATATACTGTTCAACACAAAACACAATCAATTTAAAACTACAGACATCTTATAACATCCCATATGAGTACAGAGTATATATAAAGTAAATTGCAGTGATGTGGTAAAATTTACTATAGTAAACAAAATACTACAATAAATACTACAGTAAATTTACTATAGCAAACTACAATTTTTTTAATAAGGTCAAAAAATTGTGTAAAATATAAACAAAAACAGAACACAGGGACCTGTAAATCCTTGTCATTGAATTAAAAACACCAAAAAGACAAAATATGCAGTGCTCAAACTAATAAACTTCCATCACTGTGTTACATCATCTTTCCTTTTAACAATAATGGTTTGAGATCTGAGGACACTCATTGTTGAAGCTTTGTAGATGGAATTCTTTCCCATTCGTGCGTGATGTTTAGTTCAGACTTCAGTTGCTCGACAGTCTGCGGTCTGTGTTGTCGTATTTTGAGCTTCATAATGTGCCACACATTTTCAATGGGAGACATTCTGGCATGTGGGTAGGTCACTAAAGTTCCGGGCCTCTTTTACTACATGCATTTGTAACATATGCAGAATGTGTCCTGACATTGTCTTATTGAAATAATCAGGGACGTAAATACTATATAATATACTATATAATGATACAGTCTTTAGTATTTACTACAGTTTATCAATTCACTACACTCAATACTACAGTCTGTTGCAGTACGACATAGTAAATACTGGGATATATTACACTATACTACAATTTACTACATTATACACTGCAGGGGCTCTTCTTTGTGGAGTTTGCATGTTCTCCCTGTGCTTGCGTGGGTTTACTCCGGGTTCTCCGGTTTCCTCCAACAGTCCATAAACATGTATGTTAGATTGATTGGTGATTCTAAATTGCCCATAGGAGTGAGTGTGTGTGTGAGTGTGGCCCTCTAATGGACTGGCGACCTGTTCAGGGTGTCCCCTTCTGCTTTTCACCCTTTAAGAGACGGCTGGGATAGACTCCAGCTGATCCCTGTGACCCCGAATCAGGGTATAGATGATGAATGCATGATACAATGTTGGCAATCCTAAAGTATACTTTGGTATTTTTCCATATGGGATCAAACTGTTTTTATATCCGCTCTAAGTGTGTCTGTGTGTGAGTAAGTGTGTGTGTGTGCGCTTGGAGACACCCAGGTGTTAATCCAGGCCGGAGACATGCCCTAGCACAATGTCAGACGCTTCACAGAGTCAATGCTATTTCACATGTGTGTAGTACAATTAAGAACTCCTGACCAAAATACCACACACACACACATGTGCACACACCAACCGACCAAATCTGAATAAAACCTACAGCTCTAAATGAGGAATGTACTGACAGCTTAAAACATCAGTGTATTTGCTTGGGGTGGTTCCAGTGACACGGCACGCATTTGTGTGTATTATAACAATAAATCTCACATTCTTATCTTATCTAATACTGAAATAATCTAATAAAAGGAGAGAAAGAGATGTGTGTGTATTGACCTACGTCAGTAAAAAAAAATCCAGGCCTGTCCAACACATGGCATCATATAAGAGAATTGTTGTGTAAAGAAGGATTTGCTGCAGAACTCTAGAAAGTTCCTATCAAAACAGAACCAGAACCTATGGGATTAGTCTGTGCACAACCTGCATTAGGATACACACAGAGGAACTTTAATATCTGAGGTCACGCACAGTCTCTATATAATGCTGCCATCTTTCTCTTATAAATCACCCCCTGGTGACAACTGGAGCATTCTCGCGAGCTTCACAACACAGCTGCCTACGACACTCTAGCATTGTGCGATAAAGATGGCATTGTGTGAGCGCCTGTGCATCCCAGCCATGTCAGCCTTTATCCCTTTCCTCAATCCTTCTGTTCCACTGTATATCTCAAAATCCCTTCCTCAATTGATCCAAAATGCCTAGGACCAGTGCTACCAAATAACAGCTTAATTAGGCCCCTGCCATGACAGGAAGCTCAAAGCTCAGGAGGAGCATTAGGCCTGCTCCTCAGGTGCCTGCTAGCCTAAACCCTACTAAATAGGCTTGTGTGCACTTTAGCATTTTTATTTTCACTTTTCTAAATTTTATTTGGCCCAGTCAAGCTTTTAAGTCTTTACCCATAAACAGAGAACTTATGATATAAAAGAGCTAACATGACTGATGACTTTTCTTTATATTGTTTCCTGTTTTCTGTTAAAGGTTACAATCAAACACACGGCAATGGTGACAGCTGTCCAGTTATATTTTTTATATTTTCTCTGTGTAAAAGAAAACTAGCAATGCTGAGAAATGGCAGTAGTTTGTATTTCTATTCTACGCTATATTGCCAAAAGTTTGTGGTCACCTGACCATTGAATCCATATGTGGTTCCACTTCAAATTGTTGCTACAAATTTGGACGCACACAGTTGTCTAGAATACTTTTGTATGTTTTTGCATTGCATTTTTCCTTCACTGGAACTGAGAGACTCAAACACTGTTCCAGCACGACAATGTCCCTGTGCACAAAACCTTCCTGAGCTCCATTAAGACATGGTGTGTTATTATTGGAGTGAATAAAACAGGAGTGTCGGCACAAATCCCTGACTTTACAACCACTAAACACCTTCGGCAGAAACCTGAATGCCGAATTGCACTCCAGACCTCCGTATCTGAGGTTAGTGTCTGATCTCACTAATAATATTGTAGCTAAATGAACACTTATCTCACATCCAAGCAACAAATTGTAGTTGAATGTCTTACTAGAAAAGCAAAGTTTATTCGAACAGCAAAATGGGAATAAATCTGGAATAAAATGTTGAAAAAATCACATTTGTTTGTCAAAAAAGTAGTTTAGTAACACTAAAGCCATAAGTAACCCTTTAGTAACCCATAGCCATAAAAATACTGCACAACTGTTCATTTTTTACCAGTAAAGCAGTAATTTAAATCTGTCAACCAGTCCAAGGTCTTCTCCAGAAAATAGCTAAATCAGGACATTACTATTTTTAGACTAGCAACATGAATCAAACAATAGGAAAATATGACTGAAACTGTACCTCAATTATCAACCAAACACATGCTGAAAATGAGTTGTGCGTATATTTAAAATCAAATAAATCAACATACTGTATAACTGCACAAAAAAGTCATGGGGATCTGCTGGAGTCTATTCCAGCTGTCATTGGGTCAAGTCACATCCCCTTTAATTCTATCGCATTTTTAACGTCCAAGCAGCTTTACAGTATCAAACATTAGAATAGTGTGTTAATACAAGGACGATATTAAACACTCACTAAAACACTCAGTTCAGTTTAACTAATATGTGTAAATTAACAGTCCCCAACTAAGGAAGTCAGAGGCGACAGCGGCAAAGAACCAAAACTCCATCGGTGGAAAAATGGAGAAACCAAAGATTAGCTTGTGCCTATTCTGGTTCCTGTGGTTCTGTCTGGATGGAGATCTGCCTTTGGGGATCGGTGTCACTAAGTGCTGATCCACCATCTGGGCTAAATACTGACTGGATCTGGTGCCGACAGTGACCTTAGAATAAAAATTAAAAAGACTAATATAAGTGTAATTCTACTTACGATGTAAAAAGTACTTACTGAGTGAATGACGGGGGTCACCCCGGACAGGTCACCAGTCCATCACAGGGCCACGAACAAACAAAAACTACAAACCAGTAACAAACTTTTTTTTTAATTAATAGAAAGGGTACAACAATAAGAATAATAGTAATTAATACATTTAAAAAAACTGTTTGAATTGATTATGGAGGGACACCATGTTCATCTAAATATATTAGTAAAAAGAAAAAATAGGGGGAAAAAACTCTCTCTCTCTCTCTCTCTCTCTCTCTCTCTCTCTTTTCGTGCACACAGTTTTTTAGGCTTTCTCTCTTTCACCACAGTGACTATAACGCTGCCCTGGGAAGCTGCCTTGTTCCCCTATATGTACTCGCCGCCCCTGACTGTTTCGCTTGCTAGCATGAAATGACTGGACTTGAGTGGAAAATTAAACCAACAAAATATTTAATCACCAGAACACTGATTTAATCACCAAACACTGACTGGGTTTTATTAGTAGTAACGTTTATGATTTAGAGAAATGTATCGGAGTAAAAGTATACATTTCACTCAGAAAATATAGTGGCAGATTCTCCCAAAAATACTTAAGTACTAGTATTATTATGTTGATCCAACGGTTATCTGATCTTCATAAGTGCTCATCCTGAAAGTGAAATTAATGTTTTTTTTTTCCTCCACAAGAAATTGTATGCATCATAACAGTTTTGTTTCTAGCAGGACCATTAAACATGCAACACAAGTCTACCAGAAATCCTGTAGAATCCAACCAATCAGATGATGACTTTGAAATGTTTTGTTTGCCATATTTATCAGGTGTGTAACCAACGATTCCTAAATGAGGCTTATGGAATGACAATATCGTTTCATTTATAAATCCATCCATCTATTAATTCAACCATACATCCACCTATTCATCCATCCATTCAACCATCCATCCATTTTAATTCCTTTTTAGTCCACCTGTTTATTCTTAATCAGGGTCATAGGGACTGCTGCCATTGGGTGAAAGACAGGGACAGTTTACCAGTCCATCACAGGGACACACACATACAAACAACTACAAACACACTAACACTCACATTCACTGCTATGGGCAATTTAGAATCACCGATCAACATAACATACATGTTTTTGGACTGTGGGATGAAACTCGAGTACCTGGAGTAATTAATGTAATCATAAATCTGTAAATCAACAACAGAACAGGACCAATTCTGCACTCATGTGGATGACCTAACATCTACAGCCACAGCTAAAATTTTTGATTTTGGAATTAAAGACACCATAAAAGCAGGTGTCCATCAATAAAAACTGTTTTTCTGTTGTTGTTTTTTTGTTAGTAGGTCACGATGTGATACAGTGCAATAATAATTCAATTTTGTTTAAGATTAATTAACAAAAACTAACTTTAATCCTAATTATTTCTAGTATTACTAGTAAACTTTAGATTTAATATTGTATTATTCTGTCAGTGGAGTGGTCTTTCGCTTGTGGTAATAGAGAACTAGCCAATCTGACTTCAGATCAGTTCACCCACATTGCCTTTTTCATGGAATAAATTTTTGAGTGGCAAAACAGTACATAATAATAGATGAAACGAGAGAGGGGGCGAGAAGGAGGACCACAATGGTTCAAGTTCTTAAAAAAGGCACTCTGTGCATGAAGGAACACCTACACGCCCAGCTGATTCAAGCTCTCTTCTCGACCCTGTAGGGGGTGGCTTTTAGAACGTGCGTGGCCACAGCTAATGTTGGCAAACAGGCTTAATAGGCACTCAAGGGGCTGTGAAGGGCCTGACTTAGTCGGCCTCCCATGGGCTGTGGAGTGAGGAAGCTGAGAATGGAACAGAGATTTGTGAGATTCATGCTAAATAAAGAGGAGAAACTTTTTTCCTCTTGCTGCATTTATTGAGAAGGTAATACAAGACACCTGTAGAGATGTTTAAAGAAGTAAAACATATAAAAACAATGTCTTGAAATGTAACACATTTACATGCAAAGCATATAAGAGAGAAGGAGAAAGTAAGAGAAAGGACAAATGCAAACGTGGAAGAACTGGTAGCGCAGTGGTTAAGGTGTTGGACTGCTAATTGAAAGATCTGGGTTCGATCCCAGCACCACCGACCTTTCTTACCCTAACCCCAATTTCTTAGTTGTTTAAAATAGATAAATTTAAGTCGCTCTGGACGCCTGACAAATGCTGTAAATGTAAGTCCTCCCTACTAGTGTGTGATGTTTGAGGCTTTGCTCACTAACGTAGGTATAAGATGGTCCTTTAAGTAAAGAAACCCAAACCTTAGCCTAGATGCGCTAGTCATAGCTAGACGTCTACATGGTTGCTTGTTAGGTTTTTTTATGACACATTCTACCAAAGTCAGTTTAAAATATAAAATGTAAATATCTTTATTTGGATGTCTAAATCTATGGCAACAATTATATGTTGGATGTTTTATCTAGAACATATACCTTTATCTCAATATTTTGGCCTCCTGTCCACATAAAACAACATTGTGCACTCAATATATCTTTATTATATTACTAACTTTGGCAGATATTAACATTTACTTACGGGATTAGATTTTGTTGGGATGTAACAAATGTTTGCCAGTAAGTAATAGAGTTTGAAAGTTATATTACAGATTGTTATTAAGCCATGATGCAACCAAACAAAGAGATAAGTGCAGTCACATTCTGTACTATAAAAGGCCAGTTCATTGCCCCCCAAGGCAGCGAGATATAGTCCTATAGCAAATGCCATCTGCAAGCATGCTCTTTACCGATGAGTAGATATTGGATGCTATGAGTGTTGTGTGGTGCTTGACCCCCTGGTGTTGAGAAGTGTTGGCTGTAATAGGTAGCTTAGCGTTAAATGTCATATGGAGGTCTCAAGTGCAGGAGAGGGGGGCAGCCTAGAAAGGTCACCCCAGCTTTAACATCAATAGTACTTGTTTACGATACTACAGCAGTCATTGAATGAATGCTCCAGGCTCCAAATGACATATGCTTTTCCTACGACTTTCCTGTACCTCTAAATGAGTGAGCAAATTACATGCAATGTGTAAGCGATAAATCAGTAGATCTGGTTTAAATACATATAATGAAGTAGAAAGGGGGAACATGTATATCAAAGGCCAATGCGCCCCGCTTATTTGTGAGACCTTTGGATATGCAAGCATTTTATAGAATGGAAATAAATAGAATGTGGAAATGTGGTGTTAGAAAAAAATATTGTGTGAAAGGAATTGGTTGATGTGCAAGTTTTTTTTAATTTTTAACACAGATGGATTGAATCCAGTTACATTATATAATAACCTTATATAATAACCTAGGATGTTCTACTGTGAGCTACTGATGTGGAGGCTGACTGGTTGTGGTGTTTGACTGCTGATTAGAAGATCATGGATTCAGTCTCCCAGCACAATCTGCCACCTTTGGGTCCCTTAGCAAGGCCCTTAACCCTCCACTGCTCAGCTGGATCGGATAGTCGCTCTGGATAAGGAGGTCTGCTAAATGCTATAAATTTAATTTGAAAAAGATGTTTATAAATACTACAATTAAAAGCTACACCACATATGAGAACTAAAAATAAATGGATTCATATTTGGTGCAGTTTAAAAGAGAGAACGTTATTGAGACGGGCGTCCTGTTTTCTGCAGTGGCGATGATGGGACTTGATGATGGCACAGGGGCAGATGTGTTATTTCAGGGTCTAGCTTTGGCTCCTAAATTATTTGGAATGCATCACATTGCTGGGGTTAATAATGTGCATGAGGTCCAGGCTTAAAAAGAGAGAGAGAGAAAGACAGAGAGAGAGAGAGAGAGAGAGAGAGAGAGAGAGAGAGAGAGAGTAGAGTTTTGATGTAGAGTTTTGTTATGGCTCATCATTATCCATCCACCCTTAGCGTTCTAACCCCAATTACGGTTTACCCTTCTAAAAATATTAGCCATTAGCCATTATTGCTTTCCTTTTCCACAAATATATTTCTCTCTAATGCTAATAAGCAAATATTATCCTTAAAATCCTGGTCTTCTTAGTAAATATTTCAGTTAAGAATTAATTACTCTCTCTCCCATTACCGAAGCCTCATAGCGCATTCAGTGGCAGCACAACAACAAACCCAGGATCCCCGAATGATTATTAGGGAGATGTTTGCATGTGGACTGTGTAAATGTACAGTTTGAGTGGATCCATGTGCCCTGTATCCATTGACCCTGTTCTTTTAGTGCGTTTGTGTGTGTTTGATGTTTGTCTCAGATAGCTGATGACTATCAGCACTCGTTAAGAAGATTAGTGAGCTCATTTGCATGCATGAGCTCATTTGCATGTGTTTGTTATCTCATTAAATTGATATCAGGGACAAAAGGGCTTGACCATAGTGCCTACACACTCGTCTCCCACTGCAGGTGTGCAACTGCGGTGTTTAATGTGGTTTAATGGGATTTTCTCAATAGTGTGGGATATTAAACTGCCATTTAGAATACCGTAGACTGTAAAGGGTAATCTGATTGTTTACCGTTAGCAGTATAATTGAAGCTAAAAAATTTTATTTATTTTGTCTTTTGAAGCTTCTGATTAGAACTGCCGTTGGTTCAGAAGGTTATGTGTGCATTTAGTAAGACAAAATACAATGAGTGACCAAATAGACTCAGAGGCAAAGAAGAATGGAAAAAGCGGCATTGTGGACATGATTTTGATAAATATTTAAAACATTCCTATTACTTACTGGACACACTTCATATATACATGTGTATTGTATTACTGGTATTATTAGAATTGTATTATTTTTAGGGGGTGGGGTGGGTCATTTGTCCTTTATTGATAGGACAGAGAGAAATTAAATGAGGTGAGAAAGAGAGAGCAGGACCAGAAAGGACCCAAGCCAGAATCGAACCCAGGTTTCCGGAGCACAACCGCGCATGTAGTGAGGACCTGGGTTCGATTCTGGCTGGGGTTCTTTCTGGTCCTGGTTGCCAATTTTAAATCTTTTAAGATATTTTAGAATTAAATTTTGTATTGAATTAGTGCCATAGAACATTTTGTGCTAAATGCATTATTCATTCATGCCATTGTTATAATCATGCCAAATTATGCTTGTAAATTAGGACATACGAGTCGCGTAAATTGTACATTGCAACAAATCAAGTCACATGACTACAATCTGTGCTAAAACTCAGCCCAGGTTTTAATTACAATTAGAATCTATCTATAAATCTATTTTTTAATAAACAATCTTTAAATTTAATAATGAACACTAGAAAAATCAACAGTCCAGAGTTTATAAAAGAGAATAGTGACAATTCTATCATCTGAGACAGACTTCACACGTATGAGGGTGTGTATAGAGTACGACCTTAAAATTAGCTTTAATAATTATCTTTATTTGGTTTTTAATGAACACCATGTTGGGAGTCAATACTTTTATAAAAAAGGACAAAAGACCATTACAGCCATCCAACCATCCAATTTGCAGGATCTGTGCAATGCAATCATTTCCACATGGTACAGCATTCCTGCACCAGCATCCAACATCATCTAAAATCAATGCAGGCGAGATTTCCTGCTGTTCTCAAGGCCAAAAGAGGAAGAGCAGGCTACTAGTGAGCTGAAGCTGATAAACCGGCAGCTCGCTGTAACGTTGTAATAACCAGTTATCCCTTTATTTGTCTCTTGTCGATGTCTGACTGGTGTCATTGTGTACACACACTTTAATTTACTGGCAGGACAATGTTAGTAAGGTCAGAACGTTTGCTTTATGAGATCTGTCAGTACAGCCAAAGCAATGAGCAAACCAATGCAGTCAGCTTATTTATTAGCCTCAAAGCCAATTTGAGCTGCACCATTTTAAGCTTCTCCAGCAAAAAAGTCCTCCTGTTTTAACTTTATTGTTCAGATGATTTATTTATAGTTTAGGAACAGATCTGAAATTGTATAAAAAACAATCGATATAATTTTATTTGTAAAGCAGTTTAACAATGACATTGTGGAACAGCAGCTTCACCGGAATATAGAACATTACACCTGTTTAATTTTAAATTGATCCACAGTGACCAAGGCAGGGGCAACAGGGGCAAGACAAAAGTCCCTGAGACAATATGATGGAGAAACATAGACAGGAACCAGTCTTGTGGTGGACTGTGATGCAATGATTTTAAAGAATTTACTTTCAAACCTAAAGTCAAGGATTAACGACACTGTTGAGTTACGAATAAATGCTTTTAAAGTACAGCATGCATTTACAGCATTTGGTAGACGTCCCTCTCCAGAGCGACTTACATTTATCCCTATTATACACATGAGCACATGGGGGTTAAGGGCCTTGCTTAGGGGCCCAGAAATGGCACCATGGTGGTGCTGGGAATCGAACCCTGATCTATCAATTAGCAGCCCAACACCTTAATCACTGGACTACCACTTTCATGAGCAACAAACGAAGCTTTATAAAAAGCTAATTTAGAATCTTATTATTATTATTATTTATTTATTTATTTTTAATATTTGTATTTTATTTATAAAATACAACACACATGCAGTAAAAGGGGTGAACCACATATCTATTTTCTATTGATTTTTGTTTTGGAGTGTGTGTGTGTGTCTGTGTGTGTGTGTTCTGATCAGCATTTGATTTAAGGTGACAAAATGAGACAACTGTGTGTGTGCATGTTTGTGTAAGTAGGTGTAACTTTTGTGTGGGTGGGTGATTTTTTGCGTGTGCATGTATGTGTTTGTGTGTGCGTGCATGTGTGCGTGGGGTGTGAGTGTGTGTGAACGTGTGTGTTTGTGTCCTGATCAGCACCTGATTCTTCTTTTCCGTAGCATTGTGAAAATCAGGCAAGGCAAGGTGACAAGATAAGGCAGCCGTGTGTGTGTGTGTGTGTGTGTGTGTGTGTGTTGCCCTCAGGTGAGAAGGTAGGCAGAAGAAAACGCGAGGACTAGATGTCATCTTGCGTCTCTATTCCCTTTCCCAGAGCTTGGTTCTTATTTAAGCAGCCACTCGGTGGAGTCCCCTATCAGTCTTCTGCTTATGTGCCGTTGGGTTTATTTCACCAAAAAGGAGCGCTCGCGTTTCTGCAGCTTCTTCCTCCAGTTCAAAACACTGCCACATCGCCTGGATCTGTTTTTCACAAGTCTTTAAATCTGAGATTTGACTTTTGAGAAACACAGCAGTTCTAAACCAAAAGGGACCGAAGTAGAGAAGCACAAACGCATTGGGAGAAAGAAAGATAAAAAAATCAGACACCTGACTTATAAAAACTACAGCCATATAAAATCTCTCTCTCTCCGTCTCTCTCTGTCTCTCTCTTTATTTCTGTCTCTTTTTCTCTATGTATCTTTCTCTCTCACTCTCTTTGCCTGTCTCTCTCTTTCTTGTTCTCCCTCTCTCTCTTTCTCTCTCTCTCTCTCTTTCTCTCCCTCTTTATTTCTGTCCCCTTTTCTCTCTGTATCTTTCTTTCTCTCTGTCCTGTCTCTCTATCTATCTATCTATCTATCTCTTTATTTCTGTCTCTTTTTCTCTCTGTATCTTTCTGTCTGTCTCTCTCTTGCGCTTTCTCTCTCTCTCTCTTTCTCTTGTTCTCTCTCTTTATTTCTTTTTTCTCCCTGTATCGTTCTTTCTGTCTGTCTGTCTCTCTCTGTCTCTCTCTCTCTCTCTGTCTCTCTTATTTCTCTATCGCTCTCTCTCTCTCTCTCTCTCTCTCTCTCTCTCTCTGCCTTCAACCTGCATTTCTGGGTCACAAGAGACATTAAAACTGCACTTATAATTAACAGCTATTTTTAAAACAGAGAGAAAGAGAGAGCATGCTAGAGTAAGAGAGAGAGAGAGAGAGAGAGAGTGAGTGAGAGAGAGAAAGGGAAATGGAGCAGTGGAGAGGTACAAAAGCATTAAAATTGCCCCAGATTCGCTATTGAATGGGATATATCATGGCAATATAGTGAGAGATCAAAGTAAGAAAGGGAGAAAGGAGACGGGCCGATCAGTGGGGATAAATGGATCTCTGTATAATGACATAAGAATGGCAGCCTTATTTGCAGCTAAAACAATTTAATAACTGCATTCACTATGGGCCATTGTCCGAGACGTCTGCTGTCGCAGCCCCTACCGCACCCCACCCCACCCCACCCCAGCCCAGCCCTCCTTCCATTCTGTCTGGTAAGAAAAGGAGTGCAGGTTCTCTGCAGTGTCAGGGCGAGCTGGATGGAGCCTGGCTGTGGCCTGAAATGAAGATGTAGTGTTTCACACTGACACACCCGAATGAAAGCGGAGTAGGAGGAGGTGGCAGCAGCTATCAAAGTGCCTCCCACTGGAAGGGCTTTACTCTGCAGTCGGCTAATTACTGCCAATGCTAATTCACCCACAGTATAGATCAGAGCTCTACTTATTTATCTACAGTATATTTATTTATTTATTTAGACTTTTATTCATTTGCTCAGGTGTTGTAATGGCATGGGGACAGGATGAATGTGGAGGCTCAGTCTGTCGCTCTCTTGCTTTCTCTTCCTCCTGTTGATTTTCTATAAATATATGAGGCTTTTTGAGGTGATGATCTGTTAATGCAGTCCACTAGTGTTCTGTGGGATACAGGCTATAAGAGCACCGTTATTAAAGATGTTTTGTCTTCTGGTGTGTGTGAGAGAGAGAGAGAGAGAAAGTGTGTGTGTGTGTGTGTGTGCGCCATCTTATCTCCCCATTAGCCTTTGCTGGCCTGACCAGTCCTCTCTTCCCTTTTCTGTCTACTTTAATGGGTAATTTAGTGATGCAGTCTTGACATATACTCCTTATTTGTTGCCATGACTACCAGACCTCATAGATGGCTCCATCTCTATCTCTCCTGCTTTACTCTTTTTCTCTGAGATATCAGGTCACTAAATACACACTCGATGCCCTCTAGAGACGAATGTCACTGGCGCACACCAGTACTTTTTTCTCTCGTAATATCTTAAGCACAACAATTTCCCTGGAAATTCCTTCCTTATGACACCCATGTGTTACATCTGGCCTACAACTGACCTCTGGAGAAGGGTGAATGTGCTAAAGCAGGTATGAAAACTCTGGATTAAGGGTATATAAGTAGACCATGAATGAAATTTGGAGTCTTATTTATATGAGACTCACGTATTTGTGTTGGTAAATGTGACAGTTTAAATAGTGCATAAATAATGCTGTAGTCTAATTATCTATCTGTCAGAAATAAGAAATAAATAATGTTAAAATAGACATTTTTATGAAAAGCAGCGTTTATGTGATCACTTGATTCTTTTAACACATGTACAGTATCATGTACTGAACTCTCAGCCTTGTCCCAATATCAACAATCTCTGCTGCATTTGATTCCTTTAGCAGTCAGTGTAAAAATGACTGCTAGGCTGTTTCTGTCTCTTTTGATGTTGGTTTATTGTCCAAGGATGAGAGAATAATAACTTGTCCTGGTGTGGTGCGCGCTGTTGTAATTTTCATCTGGCTTTATGGCCTCCGTTCCGGTGTTATGACAAAGTCAAAAATCTAAGCGGGACTGAGCCCCTGATAAATGACCAGCTTTGTACTTCTTCAAAAAGGAAGTCATATCGTCAGCTCCTCTGTGGAACGCCACACAGAGCCAGCAGTGATGACAATATAAAGGTTTTCCCACTACTGAAGGAAGTCATAACATGAAGAGAGTGAAATGCATTAAGACAGACAGACAGACAGATTATACTGTCTGTAGCACTTGATTTTGGTGGTTTGATGCCAAGTCTTCATTTACCTGCTTGTAAAATGCACTAATAGTGTTACAGCGATGTGTGCTTATGCTTGAGTTAATAAACATTTACATTTCTGGCATTTGGCAGATGTCCTTACCAAAAGCAACTTACATTTATACCACTGAGCAATTGAGGGGATCAAGGACCTTGCTTAGGGGCCCAACAGTGGTAACTGGGTGGTGATGGGAATCAAACCCACAATATTAATTTAACACCACTGAGCTACCACTACCCTGACATACTAAATAAGCTTTATTGGCAATCTGATAAGATTTGCCTAAAATATATTCTACAGCAGTAGAGCTGTGTATTGGTAAGGGCCTCACAATATGATACATATCACGATACATTGGAGACGGTACAATATATTATGATATATATACATATTGCAATACATCAAAAACATATCATTCATTCATTTATCTTCTATACTGGCTTATTGCCTAATTCGGGGTCACGGGGATCTGCTGGAGTCTATCCCAGCCGTCTCTGAAAGGGTAAAAGGCAGGAGGGGGACACCCTGGACAGGTTGTCAGTCTATCACAGGATCACACACACATACTCTTAGGTGCAATTTAGAATCACCAGTCAATCTAACATACATGTTTTTGGACTGTGGGAGGGAACCGAACGTACTCGAAGTAAACCCATGCAAGAACGGAGAGAACATGCAAACCCCACACAGACAGGCTCAATGAAATGTCAAATAACTAATTATACAAGAAAATTTCTCGGAAGTGGCCTTATTTTTTGCCATGTTTGCTCCTGTGACAATTGGTATCATGTATCAGCGACAACTACAGGAGCAGAGGAGCCGGGGCGCCGATAATGGGTGAAAAGTTAGGATGATAAAGGAACCATGCACTTTCGGAGTGAAATGGAGTGGAGATGTGTTTTATTAGTAGTAACAGACTGTTTGGGTACCGTAGGGGGTCCGACCTCATATTTTTTCGAAGGGCCAAAAACTGCTAGCTGCACCCCTGTGGAGGAGTAAGTCGTTTGACATGCAGTGAGATTTTTAATTAAATATTAACGTGTCCATAAATCAGTTTAAAATGTCATTTATATGTGTATCAATATTAGAGGGTTAGACTATCGCTACACAATTGTATCTGTTTTTTAACACAGCTATACATTTAGCAGCCCAACAAATCAGACGCACCTAATCATTAGGGACAAACTTACACTGTAACTGCATTCTGTTTAAAGCTGCTTTGAGACAGTGTCTATTGTTGCAAGCGGCTAAACAAATGAAAATGAATGAAACTGAATTGATGTGTTGGGCAGGATGCATGCTTACACAGCATAACCCTACTGCTGTAGCACTGAGCAGTAATTACAGACACAAGTAAGCGATTGTGTTATGGGTGTGAGAGAGAGAGAGGCAGGATAGATGTAAAAATACATAAAGACAAGATAGACCTACACACACATTTACAAGAATGAGACAAAGACAGAGAGAAAAAAGAGAGGGTGAGCTATACACACACACACACACACACACTTATTTGTTTATTTAAATTCCTTACAAATAGTATTATAATTATTATTTTTATCCTAATATAAAGTCTGTTTATTTATGCTAATCAAATGTGTTTATTAATTACAGTTCTTTTTCTCCACACCACGGGTGAAGGTATTTCTGAACAGAAATGAGCGGTAAGTATGTAGTGTATACACAGACTATAGGACTACTTTGTTGAGGACGTCCTGGGTAAGAGCTCTGGTGTGGAACTCTTCCAGTGATTTGAGCCAAATACCTACTGATGCATCCGACTTGAATTACATGTCACATTTTACATTCTACCAAATATACTTAAAACAACGATTAAATTTTATGGTTCATTCCACGTAACACTGTCGGAAATTATTAAATTGAGGTTTATCGCAAAAGAAAGAAAGAACGATAGAAAGTGCATTTGACCTGCAGTCGAGCTCTGGCGGTCCGGCCTATTCAAGTCTCCGGGATGAGTGAGTACGCAGAGTGATTTTGAATGAGGCTCCTCTTTGTATATTAATTCGAGCCATGAATGACTGACAAATTAGTTAGACACCTCAATTACAGGCTGGGCGATACAGACTGTCGCAGTACCAATGAGTGTGTGGAGCAAACTGAGCAGACCTAATGAGCGCCGGTTTAGAAATCATTACATTTTTTCAGCTGATTACATTATAAACAAACTTTCTTGGTTGTAAACAAATCAAATAGCCATTTCCACCCACCCAAACCTTCACGAGCAGATTATTAGCTATAACTTTGCTCTTCTTACTGCTAGAGGAGCTCAGGACCCTCCTAAAGAGTTCTGGGGGTTGTTGTTGCTCCCCGTATGTGCCCCCTGCCCCCTTGCCGGCCTCTTCGCTTTTGCTGTTAAAGCACACCTTCCCGCTAAAGGTCACCAGGGTCACACATCTGCATGTGAAATGTGAACCCTTTGACATTCCAGGGCTGTCCAGAGCCCTGCCGTGCTCTTTTGTTAGCTCAGACGCTAGAGTTCAGCCTAACAAGCTCCCCGCAGAATGGAGCGTGGTAACGTTATCTGTCTCCAGTGGCCAGCTAGTAAACAGAAAAAGCTAGTGATTAATGATTTGGTAATGCTTAAATGTAAGCATGATGGAAATGGATATGAAAAGCATGAGCTAGTGTGAAATAAAAGGTCACAGACCTCTGGATCCGGGTGCATTTAGTTTAGGAAAGTGTATTAGGACTCACAACAACAACAACAACAACAAATTATAATAAGAAGAATGTACTATTATTATTGTTGTTATTATTATTTTATTATTAGTTTTATACCAAAAAGAAAGTAGTTCTTATTTGTAGTATATAACGAAATTTGATGATAAACAGATCAGAAGACATAAGGTTACATAACTAAGAAAACGAACAACGTTTGATGAGGTGAAGATTTTTAGGAAGGTGATGTTTATTTAGGGTGGATGGAAAGACGTCTCAGTAACGCTAAGTCAGGTATTTACTCAGAGGACAAAGGATCTGGAAATTTCTTTGCGGTTTCATGACAACATGACGAGACATGCTGTGTGTGTGTGTGTGTTTTTTTACTTTTTTGTCTTATTAACTAACGTGAGGAAAAAAGAAAGATAGCTAAAGCACTAATAGACCGTTTATATCAGAGATTGTTTATGACAGAGTAAGTAAAAACAGGAAGTTACTTCCACAGCAACAAACGTATCAAATAAACAGCTAAAAAAGTGTCATTCATTTATTAATACGACATTTGTGGGACATGCTATTATTGAAAAATAATATAAACCATTGCAACACAGATTATTTTTCCTATTACAGAATGGCTCATGTTTGGTTTCTTGCATGTAATATTTAGTGTAAGAGGGAGAAAAAAAGGCGAATCTAGGAATTAGAATGTGTGCGTGTGTCTAGGATGTGTTCGTAAAAGTGAAGCATTAATGTTTAAATTGAGTTAACAGCTTGATTCAAGCATTACAGTCACAGCGAGCTCCATCTTCGCCCGTAGTTAAAGTACACTGTGAAAAGCTGGAGGACCCTCTCCCCACAGCATGCTCCCTTTGGCTTTTTATGATGTCCATAAAATGGAAGAGTGCAGCTTAAGTTGAACTAATAATATCAGGGCTTACAGGCCATGATTGATGATCTCCAAAGTGAGCAGGATCACTCTCATCTTTCTTTAGATTTTTATCACTGACTTGTTTGCAGTCATGTGCAATCAGAAGATCCAGGAGAGGTAACAAGTGTTTGATGTATGATCCTCCAGCCACTTTTGTCAGAGATGCATTTCTTTGTTTCTTCGCTCTCGGCAAGCGTTGCTCTCACTCGTCTGATTCCTTCAACATGGTTTCTGTCTGCGCTATCTGTTTATTTTTGCTCTTTGTCTTTTTCTCTCCCTCTCCCTCTCTCTTCAGATGGTGGGAATGTCTGCTTTTGGGGGATGGGACAACGAGGTAAGCCAAACATTTTTCCAGTTTGACTTTTGCCATGAAAAGCAGCAAAAAAAAAAAAAAAAAATTAGCCATACACCACAGCAACACTCACTCCCCCAGAAACACAGTACATCTCTCTCTCCCTCTCTTTCCCTCTCTCTATCTCTCTCACATACACACACAAACACAAAAACCCCTTAATGTCCTGCTATCAGAGATTAAAGAGCTCTTTGGTCTTTACCTCCCTTTGAGACCTTAATATCCTTCGTAGTTTGCCAAGAACGCACATCTTTTTAAATAATATAAATCAAGTTTATGGGCTCGGATGTTTGACTGTTTTAACTCCTCTTCAACTCGCAAACTTTAGAGGAAATCCTTTGCATGGTGGCTTGGATTTTCTCCCGCTGTGGTTTCAGCAGGTTAAGGCCACTGCAGGGTTGAGGGCTGTCGACGGCTTTTTGACGAACCGCTCCTGTTGCTCCTGGGTCTTCAGATAAGACAGAAAGTCTGGCACGGGCATCACTTTGACCTTGTATGTTTTCCAGAGCATTGAATCTTTGCAGATCTGCCTAAGCTTTTAACAGACATGTTATCTTTAGCTAGTATTGGAAATTCTGATTTTTAAAAGATTTAATTTATGAGCCATGACTTGGATGTGACAATAAAAAAGGAGGTTAAGCTGATGGAGTCTACGTCCAGATGTGGGTTGATGTAAATTGTAACTCTGCTGACAGGGCTTTGCTTGTCTGTATCCTCTTTGAAGCATTATTTCATATTCATAGCTGAGGCAGGGGAAAGGAAGCTTTCTGTCTGTCTGCCTGTCTCTCTCTCTCTTTTTTTCTCTGGCTGTCTCACACTTGCCCTCCCCCACTCGCCATAGCAGCGCATCAGTACCTCCTCTACTTGTCTGAGGCCCCCCAAAATGATTGATTGTTTCTCAGTGTGTCCTGACAGGATATGTAGTAGTGTGGGGCCCCTGGGGTCTGGGACAGCACTGCCTTCTGATTAAGACCCCTGCAGTAATCATATGCACCAAGCCAGCACTGCACAACACATCAACAACAACAACAAAAACGCACACACACAGAAGAATGCTTCGCTTCGGTCCTCTAATATAACACTGTTTTGTTTAGCCACAGAACCAAGTGAAAGTTTTCAGCTCAAGTGATTGACTTCTTGCTTGGGTGAAGGAGCTGTTTACATCAGCTGCATTGCAGTTAAAGGAACAATGCAAAGCCAAAGCAATGAAAAGCCAGTAAACACCAGATCCTTTCCGTCAGCGTAAAATGTATGGAAAGATTATGAAAGTGTCATAGCGTGAATGCTAAAAAATACACCATATGGACATCCAGGTTTTTGGACATCCATATGCTTTTTTTTCCTAAGAAGGCAAAAACATCCAGCTTTACTTTTATAATTTTGCTTTGGGAATCTGATTATTTAGCCTTAAACGGACTAATGAGACTGGGCACTAATGTTGGCTGTGATCAGGAATGCAGTGGTGTTACAGATCATCCAAAAGGTGTTCAGTGTTAAGGGTTGAGTGGGAGTCATAGCAAGACATGAGAGTTCTACCGATCCAACTATAACACACCATGCCTTTATGCAGGTCATGATGGCATAGCGGAACAGCGTTTGTGTCTCTTAGTTCCAGTAAAGGGAAATAGATCTGCTAAAGCATTAAGGGTCTGTTAATACCTGGTCACATCATGTGTTTTGTTTTCTAATAGCATGAAAAGACTTTCCCTCCGAAACTCGGTCAAGATAGATATACATCCGATCGCTTAAACTACTTTAGGAGGTGGTCTGGGATGCATTTCAAACGAAATACATCTAACTTTACAAACCACATACGTCAGCACTCGTCTCCTCCCACACGGAAGTACGTTGCTCACTTTAACACGCTTGTATATCCTGACGGAGGTGTGTGAGCCTCTTCATTAAATTGATTTATGGGGTCACACAAAATATTTAAAGGTCTGGCCCCCCATTCCAGAACAGGATAGCCAGCCTTCTTCTGTAAAAGGAGCCAGTATTATATTTTCACACCACTGTTGACTCCCAGCTCACAGCCACGTCTCACACTGGGTCTTCAAGCTTAATACTGCCGACAGTAAAAATTGCTGGACATACTAGATTATCACTGTCATTAATACATAAGCGACGTTGCAGGCTATTCGACTACATTCACAAACCCAAATGGAGCAAAATAATATAAAATATTTGCATTTTTGCGCAGAAATAGAGAATCAGATTCATTTCTGAGACCCATTTAGTGATCAGGTGTAAGAAGGTCATAAGTAGACAACTGTATGCTGTGTCAGATTATAAAGGAAAGACACCTTCATAAAAACCTGTGATTAAAGCAAAAAACACAACTCAGTTTGCATCATAAATGATGATGATGATGATGATGATGATGATGATGATGATGATGATGATGCCCATAAAGACATAATGTGTTTTAATTGAAGTTTGGTTGAGCTGGTCTGACTCAACTAATTGGACCCCTAAGGTTATATAATAGTATAATATAATTATTAAAATTTTGCTTTAATAATTTTTTTCAGTTGTTATATTTGTATTTGTCTGGTGTATCTATATATTGTTTTTAATTGAAAACAGTCTGAGATATCTGATCTGACAGCCTGGGGAAAAATTTGCGATTGTGGTGATAAGAAAAAGGTGACTTCTTGGGACAGAATAAATTGAAATAACAGGGAAAAGAAAAACCGTGACTGAACATCTTGTCATATAATCTATGGGATTTTATTACTTTTAAGATGTCAAACACACAAACCTCAATTGTCACACTATTTATTCTATTACAGATTACAACTTCCTACCTTATAACAGTATATAACATGTCCTGCATGGATATGGTACCTTATATAGCAGGACATGAGATCTACAGCAGTCTTAGTTACTACTTGAATCCAGTGCACAGAAAGATGATCTCAAACATCACATATAGAGCTGCACCAGACAGCAAACACAGACCAAAGCTGCTGTGGACAGTATTGATTCTTAATTATTTTTGAAGACAGCTAGCGCAGTTCAGAGCAGATCAGGTCATAATTGGTCATCTACAGGCCATGTCCTCTATCACGTTCACTCACTCGCTTTATCTCTCTCTGGTTCTCTTTCTTGCTTTCTCCTTAGTAAAGGTGACATGGCTGTTCAATGAGCTGGCCTCTGTGCCAGGCTGAATTATAAGATAGCCCACTTCACCTTGACCTGCCCTTTTAATTCCGACACCTCTACTTCCACACATGTGACACCTTCTGCTGCTACAGCTGTTCCTGCATGAATTATCCGAAAAATTGCACTTCTTAGAACAGTTTAATGACCAGTATAAATTTCACACTTTACATTCACATGTACAGCATTTAGCAGGCGTCCTTATCCAGAGCAACTTACATCTATCTCATTTATACAACTAAGCAATTGGGGGTTAAGGGCCTTGCTCGGGGACCCAGCAGTGGTAACTTGATGGTGCTGGGAATCAAACTCCTGATCTTCCAATTAGCAGTCCAACACCTTAACCTCTGATCCACCACTTACCCGTTAAAGCAGTTTACACTTTAGTGAATAGTCTTAGTATAGTTTATAGGGGTGTCAAACTCAGTTCCTAAAGGGCCAAAAGCCATGCAGAGACCACAAAACTTGGATTTTTTAAATGACCCCAAAAGACATTTTTAGCTAAATCAGGTGCAAATTAATTAAGATTGAAGTTAAACTCTGCAGGGCAGCGGCCCTTCAGGAACTGAGTTTGACCCCTGTGGTATAGATTGAGCTTCTGTATTTATAAAGACTGTCCGGTGCTTATTTTTCGAGATTTTGAGATTTTTGAGATGTTAATTAGCTTTTTATTGTCTAAACTGGTATGATCTGTTATGTTTAAAGGAATATATACAGCATATATTTATTCTGGTAGACACGCATTAAATACAGTAGATGTTCCTTTCTAATAATGTTGCTCCTGGATTTAAATAATGCAAAAGTAATTTTATAATATTAAAAAAAAGATATTACTGACATCACAACATGCATTTAGCTGAAAGCCTTTTGGAATTATACATGTTGAAAACAGGCAGCATGGTGGCTTAGTGTTTAGCACGGTTGCCTTACAGCAAGAAGGTCCTGGGTTCGATTCCCTAGCAGTGGCCTTTATTTGTGGACTTTGCATGTTCTCCCTGTGATTCTAAATTTGCATTTTTGCATGTTATTCTTAATTGCCCATAGGAGTAAGTGAGTGTGTCTGTGGCCCTGTGATGGACTGTCGACTTGTCCAGTGTGCACCCATCCTGCCTCTTGCCATGTCAGAGACGGCTGGGATGGACTCCAGCAGATCCCTGTGACCCCGAATTAGGGAAGAAGTGGGTATAGAAGATAAATAAATGATTTAATGAATAAATAAACGAATGAATGCGTCGAAAATAATTTTAACTGACCACCAATGTAAGAAGGATTTTCGATTTTAAAAAAAAACATACATTTGGAAAATAACTGGAGCAAATTCAAGCATTTTTGTAACTACTCCAAATTCTGGCGTGATTACTTAAAGGACTGTTTAGAGACATGACCTCAAAATGTGTGTGTGACGTTTAAACTTCTTCTAAAAGCTGAGCTTCATCAAGGTCCATAAAGCTGATCAGAGCATCGCTTTGCAATGGGTTAATATACAGTATGTAACCTTGTTGACTTTGGGGTGGTGGCACTGTTCATGTTGACTCATCTCCGCATCAGTGTTAGGAAACACAACTCTGTCCTGAGGGTACGAAATTCAAGAGTTTCCCACCTCCACCAAAGTCCCAACACAGATGGCTTTAGCTACAGCTGGCATGGTGCAGTACAACACCTGAGAGTGTGGCAACATACACACACACACACAGATTCACAGCTGGGAGAAACAGACCCACATAAAAAAATGAATATAACAGCAGGCAAACCATTAATAGATAACTATGTTCAGGCAGTAAAAATGTATAAATATGCTGCATGTATAGCACATAATCATGCGCATAATATCTAAAACCCGATAAATAACAGGCAAATTGCTTGTTTTTTTATGGTACTTTTGCCAGCCTATTCATGTGCGGTTCTTAGAAGACCCACAATCAATTTACATGTCTTACAACGTAGAAACAGAGCCAAAAAAAAAAAAAGAAAAACAACTCCCTGTCACATTTGTTTATGAAAGATTCACATTATTCACTACATCTCTGCAGGTAGTTGCCTGAGCAGACATGCCGCTGTCACCTGTGCCGTTTTGATTGCAGAGAAATGGGAAAACATTGGCTTTAGTCTTGTTAACAAAATTTATTTCTCCCCAACTGACAATCCTTTAAGCAGGAGGCGGGAAACCAGCCAGAAAGATGTGTCATACATTCCTGTTAGCAAGCATAGCACACATTTTAAAATGTTTCAAGACATGTATGCCTATAGATCTTTCCACCACGTGCCTGTTAATCAGCAGACCTGTCTAAACTAACTTAGGTTCGGCATTTTCCATCGACAGATCAGGAGAGAGCGATGGAGAGAGAGGGTGAGTTTCCTTGTGTTTTCTTGCAGGGCCACAAGTGTAATCAGTGTCAGACTTGTACGCAGGAGTCTTTTGGAACTTCTTTCTAATCAATAGAAATACATTAGGCCTAGTGATGAGAGGAGATGGAGGGAGGATGTTATGCCAACAGTAAACAGAGTAGTGTTGAGCTCGGTTTAAAATATGAGCCTGTACTGGTGTCTTGGGTGAAAATCGATTGGAAGATAAGGGAGAATTATTGCTTTGACTCACAACAGCAGTCATGCATGTGTACCCCACACAAGAAGCGACAGGGGCAATTGTTCAATGTGTTGCTTTTCATCTGACCTGTCTCTCTTTTTCTCTGTATTTCTCATACTCTGTCACTCATCCTACAAGATGATCTGTTCTAGATTGCAACTGTCGTCTTAGACTGGGAGTGGCCTTTGTTATGGTTTTCTTACTCATTATGCAGACCTTAAACTAAATTCTTACACCCCAATCGGAAATGTGTCTTAAGGTGCAGAATATTCTGACCTCATGCTGTATTTTATTTTTGCCCTTAATGTTTTTGATTTCTTATACTGTTATGAGAAATAAATCATAACAATTTTTATTAATCATATTGACAATCACAAAACATTTACACTCAATTTACACTTGTCTTTCAACCATATGAGCACTGCATTCAGCGAACACACTGGTATTATTTTATCGATTCCACTCACAATATTTCAGTATGAAATATTTCACCCGCACTGTCATTAAATTATCTCCTATAATTCTAGTTTATAAAAGACTCGAAAGAAAACAAGGAAAAGAGGAGAATGGCTAGATGGGTTATTATGCATTTACCATGCTCTTGTCTGGGTATTTTTAATGGAGCTCGCAGGCGGACCTAGCAGAGAAGTTTGAGATGGGCATCGCCTTATTTTGCTCCTCAATTCGCAAACTTCGAACTGGCTAAGGAAGCTCCCTCTGTGAATTCTTCCTCCCAGGGAGACACCCACCTTCAGTGACTATCTTCTAAGGACATGGAAATTATGTGTGCTAAGAGGAGTGTGGAGTCGCCACTATGCTCCCCAGGGTCTTTGCATTGGGGGTATTACTATCAGACATTTGTAGGAGGTGGGTTGGTCTCTGGGATCCAGGGTTCTTATGTTACACAGTCCCCACACATGACACCTGGACAGTACCTGGTGTTATGGAGACGTGGGTATGTCATTCCCAAAGCATTTCGACGCAACTCAAGTTCCTGAGCAGGAACTTTTTAGGGTTACATATGTAAGGAAATGAGAAGCTGCATCACTTCCCATACCCCCAGAGCTTGTGTCGAGCTGAATGCAAGCCAGGCGAGGCACGCTGCTGCTTGTGCTTACATAGCATTACTTCCTGGTAGAATACTTCACCCGCCTGTGAGATAATGCTTTTTGATTGGTCGAATTACACACATACTTAGAGCAAGATTTATAAAGGGTTTTGCCCAAAACTTTTTGATGTAGCCTCTTGTCACATACATAACGTGGAGACGATTTATGCTATATAGGCCAAAGATTGTTACTGCTTAGCACATAATGACACACAGTTGAAAGTCAATTTTGTGAAATGCTTTTGCAAGTTGTAGCATCACAATTTCTATTTTTATCAACTTTATCCAAGGTTTGCCAAATGTTGTCCCGCCCTCAACCCCACTGAAGCCCCCTTGTTATAAACTAGGTCCCAGTGTACAACTTCCATGTATTGTGTGTGAATGTATTTCAGTATATATGTGTATTTTACTATATTTGTTGCACAGTCTTTATTCCTTCTGCTATATTTACACAATATAAACACTGGTATATACACTGGTTTTCATTTTGACCCCTAAGGGTGCTCTTGTGTGCGGTACAAAAAACATGCTGTAGTTAATAACAGTTTTTTAAATCACAATGGTCAAAATTTTATTTTCATGCAGCATCAAGATGTTTGACTCCACCACAGTTATGCCTTCAAATGATCTATAAAAATGCTATTATTATATAAGTCATTAAATGGATTGCTTATGCTGCATGCTTAGGACCAGATTGATTTGACCTTTTCTTGGATGTATGAACAGCAGAACAAAACATAATCCATGGCCTTTTTTCCTGTATTGTTGAAATTTCTGCAATACACACTGACACATGGAACTATTTTGCAACATACAAACCACTGTTATTTGTACACTGCTATTTCCCCTTTCTGTGCAAATGGGTGATGATGTGCAAATGGAAGTCTTACATACATGACTGTAAAGTAACAAAAGACAAGAAATAAGAAATATGACAGCCTTCACATCTGTGTTTATAAAACCATTTGTTCCAGATTTTGTCCTGTTTAGCAGAAAAGGTGTGTTAAATACTAGAGTTCTTCCACTCCAACCATAACCAGAAATTAAGGCCCAGTCGTCTCAGTGGAAGTTGTTTGGTTCTCCAAGCCCAAAGTCCAGAGCAACTAACACAACTAAGCAAATGCGGGTTCCAACAGGTTTAGGGGCCCAACAGTGGCAACTTGGTGGTGCTGGGAATCAAACCCTGATCTTCCAATTAGCAATCCAACACCTTAACCACTGCGCCACAATGGTAAGGTTTAGTGTTTCATATGTTTTGAGTTCACGTTTGTGTTCTTTTTTAATGCCTTTGTTTACTTCCTGTCTTGTTTCCTGTCATGTGAACCCTTGTCCATGTGTCCTGTTTTGATTGGTTTTCAGTTTGACATTGGTTTGTGTTGGTCACATGTCCCGCCTTGTTTACATTTATAGCCCTTGTGTCTCCAATTGTCTTTGTCTCCGATTGCGGTTTTGTCCCTGTACCACTGCAGAGGGTCTTGTCGTTAAGTGTTATCAAGTTTGTTAGTTTCATGTCAAGTTAGTTAGCATCAAGTCAAGTTAATGTTTGTTGTTCCGCCAAGTGTTTATGTTTGTTGAAATAAACTTCATTTGGGTCCACAACGACTCGCCTCAGAAGATCCATTACAACCACTTCAGAGTATTTATTATAATAAGACATTCAGATGGCACCGTACTTTACCTAGTAGATAGAATACCTCTTTAATAGGTTACTTAAAATTGTCTCTATATGTGTGTGTGACACTCTGATCCAGATATAGCAGTCAGTAGAGCTTCAGAGTATTCACTAAACATTATAATGTCCATTTTGTACAGATAGCCACTAGGATCATATTTGAAAAGATGCATGATATAAACACAAACGTGTGTGTCGTGGGCTCCTGATAATTAAAAGCAACCATAGATGATATTAACCGATTATTAACTGATCTGTGCTGCTTTCTCTGCGTCCTGCCGTCGCTCTCTATAAAAAGCACTTACACTGAGGAAATTGCGTATATTAAGCCATTCATATTATCAGCTTGGTTTATTGTTATAATATGCAATAAATCATAAAGAGAAATTTGTTCTCCACTGTGAAAAACTGCTCCTGAATTAGCCCTTGGTGCAGCAACCACTGAAAGACCATTGGCAGATTGCAGTGCCACATTCATTATGCCATAATTTAGACATTTTTAAGTCCAGGTGGCAGTAAACACAAATTTTACCCATTGCAGTTCTTTAGCTCTTAACTAAAGTGTTCCTAAAGTGAAGCATATGGTTTCTAATGAAAGACGTCTTGGGCCTTTGGATGTCTGTTCTGAATTAGGTCTAGTTTAACGCCATAATCATCAGTTCCGGTTAAATGGATTTAATCAGGGTTCAGTGTGTCTTTGCCTAATTTCAGAGGAAGAGACTAATGTTGAGGATATTGACCGAGTGTGTGAGCTGGTGTGAATTACAAGTCACACAAGAAGACGTGACCCTATTGATGCTGGTGTAGTAGCATCAAGCGGCCAGTTTCCCTTCCACTTAAGTGCATTAGTGCAGTAAACGTTAGGGAACGAGGAAGTGTAAATAGAAACCTGAGAACCGGGGCTGGTCGTAAACACAAGGGTCGCCGAGTGAGTAGCAGTAGGAGAGAAGTGTGTAGTCAGATTATGCAGAGATTGAATGACAGACTTGTAATAAAGGCTAGGTTGCAAATTGGTTATATCATTGGTTTTGCTAAGCATTATACTGTAATCCAATAAGAATCATCTTAAGCATTACATGTTGATAGAATAAGCAAGAAATGTGTAATTTTTTTTTAAATACCTGTTTTAGGACAAAAATTGCATCTGCTAAAATAGAGCATAAAAAATGTGCATAATGTGCATAATGTATACTAGGATCTTTTTATCTGAATTGTAAGATCCTGGGGGTTCTTTTTATTTTGTAAATTATATGTGATAATTTGTAAATGTCTCCCGAACATTTTTTTTTTTTTTTAATTTTTAAAATTTTTCACTACGTATTATTTTTTTATATTAGTCACGCATGAAACTTTGATGTAACAGTGATAACTGTAAAGTATTTTACAACATTTAGTTCTAGCTAGAAAAACACTATGTACTGTTTTAAGTCATATTCTTTAGCTTGTGTAATCAGCCAAACAACATTGTCATAAACAGTGATTACACACAAGATGCCATCGATGCCTCTGGCTAGCAGCATTCTGGTCTGGGAACAAAACCAATTTAGCTGTCTCTTTTGTGGTTAAAAAGTGTTTTGGGTTTTTTTGTGGTTGTGTCTATGTATGTGTGAATAAGTTAACATGCTTTGTGTGTGTATGTGTGTGTGTAAGTGTGAGAGAGAAAGAGAAAGTTTTTCCCACTGGAAGTGTAAAAAGTTCTGACATAATTGATCTTTTCTTTATTGTTGGCTTCATTGTTGTACATGACAAAACTCTTACATTGTAACAGGGGTGTGTAGGCTTTCTATATCCTGTGTGTATCTGTGTTATTATGACCTGTGGGACCTGGCATGTTCTGACTCTCCAAAGTGCAAAGGTGGGATACACACTCACAAATTCCCACTCATGCTGCTCACTGAGTCATATAAAAGCAATTATCTATACATCACTCGCCAAAACAATTTGAAAACAATTAACACTGAGGCCGGCTGTCGGTGACTAAGTGAAACTCATCCAGCGTGCAGAGCACACAGTGTAATTACTGTGTATCTAGCTGCTGAGCCTTACCATGCATTAAATATGCCACCACAAGCATTCAGACAGAGAGAGAGAGAGAGAGAGAGAGAGAGAGAGAGAGAGTGTGTGTTTGCCATTGCATAATTGCATATCCAGACCTTTGTTTGTACAGGGTTATAATCAAGTTGTTTTCAGAAAACTTTTTTTCAGTTGTGCCTCATTTATCTTACCTGATTCTTAACATTTCACTACAAAAAAAACTTTCACTACAAACCCAGAGGACAAAGAATGCTCTTCAGGGCAAAGGTCATCAATTCAGTCTGTTTGACGTCTGTCTTTCATGGAGGAACTTTCATTCCTTTTTTGGCGAGGTTGGCAAGCAAAGCCTAAGCAGCAGCCGGTTATAAAGCAGGACAGGGTGAGCTTATTATGGCCTTCTAGGATTTGATGCTGGAAAATAATGTTGACATAAACTAACCTAATTTGCCGACTGTCCATGTACAAGCTTTTCATCAGAGAGCAGTTAAAGGTACTACATTCTAGAAGTGTTGACTCTGTGATATGCAAAATCAACACAGTGGATTTTGTACCATGGGTCATTAGCGAGATGAATGTCAAGCTGAGAAGACAAAATCGTAGCTTTTAACCTTCTTATTTCAAGTGCTTAAAACAAGTCTAGCTATGACCCACAAATGGCTATAAGATCTGCCAAATATACTTCAGAGATTGGACTGTTGGCCTCCAATGCTTGTATGCCTTTTTATCGTCAAGCTCAACATATTACATTTGCTTGAAAACAGGCAACACATTTCCTGCTATGAAAATAACTGCTGATCATAAACCTGCCCTCTGGCTCCAACCCCACCTGAGTTAAGCAGAATCTTAAGCTAAAGTCAACGCTCAGAAAGGTCCAGGTCCTAATGGCATCTGTGGATGCGTTTTAAGGCCCTGGGTTCTACAGTTAGCAGATTTATTTACCAACATTTTCAACCTCTCTTCGAGTCTGACAGTGAACCCCACATGCTTAAAGCAGACAACCATCATCCCACTCCTGAAAAAACATCAGTCATCAAGAACTTCTTTGTGCTTTCAGTCAAAACCCACATCTGCTCCGCTCTACCGAAAAACCATGGACCCATTCCAGTTTGCTTACCAGTCTAACAGATCCACTGTTGGAGCCACTGCAATAGCTGTTCACGCTTTCCTAAAAACCCGGATGAGGGAGCCTTTATTAGCAAATGTAATCAATTATATATTAATCACAGCTCTGCATTCCTTACTATTATCTCCTCCAAACCTAAGGCCAAACTGAAGCATCTGAGACTTAGCAATCACTTATGTAACTGGATCTTGGACTTCTTGACCAGCAGACCCCAGGTGGTTAGAACTGGCAGACACACATCCTCCTCACTCTCACTCAGCACTGGTACCCCACAGGGATTTGTACTCAGGCCTCCCTTGTACTTCCTGTTTACCTACAAATGCTTAGCTAAGCACAGCTATCTTCAAAGTTGCTGATAATACAGCTATCCTAGAACTCATCACAACAATGACGAGACATCCTACGGAGATGAGGTCACTGTCAAATTTCTGTGCTGAATTTAATCTCTTTCTAAACAACAGCAAGACCAAGGATGATTGTGGACTTCAGGAAGTCACAGATAGGTGGTCCTATCCTTTTTCACATAAATAGGGTTGAGACATAGAGACCTTTCTTGGGGTTCATGTCTCTATAATAAGACCTGACCCTATAGTCAGAACAGCCTTTCGAAATCTCTATTTCCTCTGACACCACGTTAAACTTTTACCAATGAACCACAGACAGCTTCATGTAGCTTACATTAGCTTTCTCACACAGATATACTTACTACATTTATTACTTCTTACTTTAATTATGTTTCCTAAATCCTGTTAAGATGATCACAACTCTAAGCCTCATCACAAGCACTTTATTGGCCAGTTTCCCAACGCAAATAACTATATATCTATATGTCAAAATAATGTGTATTTGTGTGTATACTATGCTTCTGGCGCTAATTCTCAGGTAAATATGTAGTCAAATGTGACATGAAGGAAGTCTAATATACTGGCAGTCCCCCTGCCCCTCTGTACACTCTGTCATGTCTACTTGGTACCTGTGTGTTAATCTTTAACATTCAGTGAGCCCTTCTCTCACCTGGGGCTCCCAATCCTATTAGCATAAGTGTCCTGACTGTACAAAGTGTAGCACTGTTTGATCACTGGTGCTTAGCTAAAAGACATATCCTTTTTTTCCAGTGACACACCTGATCGCCTGTAGACCTGATCCCTTTAACTCTGCTCATGGAGAGGGACAGTTCAGCTACTTCGCTCTGGTTTTTTGACACACTGGAATGCCTACAGGCTTTTAAGTCAGGATAGCTGCAAAGCCTGGTGACACACATGTCTCTCAAATGAGTGCAGGCTTGTGTGTGGTTTAATGTGGGATAAAGTTGTATTATTATATCATTTTGTAGCACCACATTGTCAACATAAATTTCTTAAATTTGATCAGGTCAGAATGTGTGGATGAATTTTCTGTCTGGTCTGGTTTTGTTTGGTTTTATTAAACTAATAATAACATCAATTTGATTAATACAATGAAATAAGACACTGATTAAACATTTGGCATTCCAGATGTTAGCACTTAACAATCCAGAGGTTTTCTAAAAAGGCAATTTTCAATAAATTTGCACTTTTTGGTTGCTGTGTAATGTGATATTTTTTCTGTTAGGCTTTTGATGGAATTCTGTTGGGAAGTTAAAATAATAATAATATTTTTAATAATTATAATACTAATAATTATTATTATTGTTGTTGTTGTTGTTGTTGTTGTTGTTATAAGAAGAAGGCCCAACCTAGTGTTTCTAGAGCAAACTTATTTCATGGACATTAAACAGCAGTATTATACATTTTATGTTATTCATTATTTAATTAATTAATATTAAGTTTTTGGTCTGGAGTATGCTGTTAAGTAAAAGAATGTGTAACTACACAGACTTTATTGAATGCAGTTAGAATTTATACTGGTCCTGTGGGCAAGGTGAGAAATCTTCCAGCCAAAGTTTGTGGTTCTGCAGTAAAATGTTAATGAAATTTAAACTTCTTTCAGATCTGTTCTTGGTTTTACTTAGATTTTACTTTTTCTACTTTTTTAAGTATAACTAACTTGTGGTATTTTTTTTTATTTTAATTGAGTTGTTTAAAAATAAATAATTCACCTTTTTGCTCCATTTGTTTTTAAGAAAAGAAAGAAAAAAAGCTGTAAGAATTTATTGAAATATTAATAACATTTCAAGAGCTAAGTATTGCATTTCTGTTGGGTTTTTTTTACATTTGGCTTAGTGGCTTACTGGCTAGCACTGTTGCCTCACAGCAAGAAGGTCAGCAGGGGTCAGCGTGTGGAATTTGCATGTTCTTTCCGTGGGTTTACTCCGGGTTCTCCGGTTTCCTCCCACAGTACAAAAACATGTATGTTAGATTGATTGGTGATTCAAAACTGCCCATAGGAGTGAGTGTGAGTGTGTGTGGCCCTGTGATGGACTGGCGACCTATCTGATGAAAGATAGCTGGAATAGGCTCCAGCAGATCCCTGTGACCCCGATTTAGGGAAAAAGCGGGTATAGAAAATGAATGAATGAATTTAGTTCCTTCTTTTACTGTCTGACACTTAAGTAGGTTTGGGTATCGTTTAAATTATAGCGATTCGATTACAAATCTTATCGATTCTTTTGATTAAATGAGGTGAAAAACCCTTTATATTTTAAACATTTTTATTCTGTGACACTTGAATACCAGGAACAAAAATTAGCAGCCAACAGAACACTTACATGAGAAAATTTAGTATAGAGTTTTAACAAAATACCGAAATGAATTGTGTTTGAGGGAATTTGGAGAATTTTGGATATATGTATGATCTGTTCGAGTATAAGACATAAAAGACAAATTAATTCAGAATTCTTTCACTATGAGAGGTTCTGGACGGGACTGGATTGTCTCAACAATTCAAAAGTCCTGAATTGGGATCTTCTTACACCTGAATAGTATAAAATCACATTTTACACGCTAAACTAAACCATTACTATGTAATGCAGTAACTTGAGTATTTTTCATTAGAGTATGTTTAAGTAATTCTACTGGAACCCAAGTGTATTATTTCCTAAGCATCAATACTTTTATTTCAGTAGAAATCTTCACTATTCTTTCCACCATATATTTTTACCGTCACCTTGCCCACTTTCTCCATTTCTTTCCTCTTCTCTCTCTCTCACACTCACTCTTTTCTTCATTCTCTCTCACTCATTCCTTTTCTCTCTCAATCTTTTAGGCACTTCTCCATCAGCTGTGCAGTAAGAGCCTCTCACTCTCGCTGGCTGGTCTCTTTCTAAAAGACCCATGTGTTTTCAAATGCTTCTGGATGGAAAATCGAAGCTCGGCTTCTCTGTTTATCAAGCAGCCGTTCTGTCACCCAGCCGGCCAAGGCGCAGCACAAATTGGTGACAGCATCCCTACACACACACACACACACACACACACACACACACACACACACACACACTTACACATACACACAAACACGCACACACACACTTTCCTACAAAGTAGACTGAAAGCAGCATGGGTTGTTGTTCATTTTTATTACCTGTGTCAGGAGAAAAGAAAGGGGTGAAAGGTGGCTAATGCACACACACACGTACACACACTGTGGTTAGTTAACCTACTTGTCTCGTGGGGAGAAAGAAAAGAGGGCTGTGTTACTGGGAATTCCTGCCTTCTGTAACCACAAGCTTATAAGCAAGGTACAAATCGTGACTGTCACAAACTCCAGTGATTTCTTTCCCAAAGACCCCTAATCTCTGCATAAATATTAAAAAAAAAGTTTGCATGTCAAACTTACCGGCTGATAATTTAATAATAATGTTCAATAAATTCTACATATTCACCACCAGTGGTGGGCAACCCTAGAGAATTCGGGAGATCTTCCCCCACTTCTTTCAAATGGTATCTTCCAGCTTTTGATTGACTGAACACCCCTTATTCACCCCTTTTCTCGAGTTCCTGCTGGAAAACAAGCAGGAACTCAAGAAAATCTTTTGCCCTCCCCTGTTCACCACAAAAACAGAGCTGCTATCATTCACTTAAATACCATTTTATCAGGATTACATAAAACATTTAATGTTGTGTGTTAATCATTGCTTTGACCATAATACATGTTCAAGTCAGCACAAGTAGGGATGTGATGGTGATGATGATAATGATGATGCTGAAGTCTATCCCAGCTGTCTCTGAAAGGGAGGGGGACACCCTGGACAGGTCGCCAGTCCATCACAGGGTCACACACACACTCACACTCACTCCTATGGGCAATTTAGAATCACCAATCAATCTAACATACATGTTTTTGGACTGTGGGAGAAAACCAGAGAACCCGGAGTAAACCTACGCAAACACAGGGAGAACATGCAAACTCCACAAAGAAAGGCCCCTGCCCAAGAATCAAACCCAGGACCTTCTTGCTGTGAGCCAAATTATTCGATTATATAGAATTAAGACATTAAGACAGTATTTGAGATGCATTCTTATATATAATCTTATAATATACATTTTGTACGTATTTGCCATGCAGTCTGTATGCATATTGTCTATGATGTTAACATTTTCTGTCTAATAATAATGAAATCAAAGCACAAAATTGGGTTTTAGTGTAATGTAAATCATTGGAAAATACACACCTTTCCACATTTTTGTCTGAATAAATATGTTTGCTAAAAGCTATGAAAGTAAACATAATGACAGCTTCTATACAGCACAATTCTGCTGTTAATTTGTGGAAGAATGAGAGAATGCATAATCCATAATATGCTTAAAGGTTTGCTTCCAGTGTTTGTATTCTGTTTATTGTAAACTAAAAAAATGTTTCCCTGCTTTTAATGTTGTACCTTTGAAGTCAAGACTATTTTCATGGGAAAACATTCAAAATTACTCTTCTAATGTTAATTGGCCATCTATAATTGGACCAAGCATGCCCTTTGTGTGTTTTTGTTTGTCAAAGGATAGCATTCAGACATGGAGGATGGATGAGATTCAAATCGAAGAAAATTACAGTTATTATAGAGCTGCAGGGCAATTTGCTTTGCAGGTCAATTCTATACATTTTGTGCATGTGTTGCTTTCACTGTAGTAATGACTACCATCTTAATAATGCAAGCCATGGTGGAATCGAATAAAGAAGCCATAGGTTAGACAACTAAGAGCTCAACCTCTGCCCATTGTGCCTTACCAAAGATGATGCCATTTAATAGGGCATTGATCCAGAGCAATGTGGGTCAATTTGTGCCGATCGATACGTTGTGTTCTTGGCTACAGCAAGGAGAGAGAAAGAGACAGGGAGACAGAGAGAGACAGAGATGCCTGTGGAATACAAAAAATGTCTTTAGAACCTCCTAATATAAAAGTGTATAAAAAAATTTCAAGACACACCAACAGATGGCAGCAAAATGCTACATGCACATTCACAGGAAGCGCTGACTTACATACAGCCCTGTGCTGCCATCTGTTGGCGTGTCTTGAAACTTTTTGATACCCCCACGTTTGAACAGTATATACACTTACAGACAACTTTTAAAATCAACTCTTGTTCTCTGGTTTATATATGCCATAATCCAATTTTCAAATTATTTGGTATCCTTATAATGCATGACATCATACAAGTACAAGAGCAGCTTTAGTTAAAGTTCCCATTAAACATAGTGTTTAAATGAGACCTTACCCATTCCAAACTGGTGTTTACATGTGCCGATGGTTTCAGCTGGAATAATTTTGTCAAATGCGCATAGCTCGTCTGTTACTCTGTAAATGTTACTATTTCCCGGGTTTTTAATGCTTTAAAGATGAACTGCATTGCTTAATCAAGTTAGTTATGGGCATTGTGTGGTTTTTTAAGCACATGATTGTGCAAGTACAAGGAGAAAAGTAGGAGTGTAAGAAACTGAGATTTTTCTGTAGCAGTGCTTCACTATAAGCCATGGATTTCCAGCCCCTCCCTCTTCCAGAGCAGAATCCTATGAGTCAAAGTGTGTGTTTGGGGGGGTGTTGTGCTATGGATATTTAGCATTTTGGAACAGAAACAGGACAGCACGGTGGCTTCACAGTAAGAAGGCCCGGAGTTCGATTCCTGGGCAGGGGCCTTTCTGTGTGGAGTTTGCATGTTCTCCCCGGGTTTACTCTGGGTACTCCGGTTTCCAAAAGCATGTATGTTAGGTTGATTGGTGATTTTAAATTGCCCATATGAGTGAGTCTGACCCTGTGATGGACTGGCGACCTGTCCAGGGTGTACCGCTCCAGGTGGAAAACCTGGTTAATTAGATAGAATGGCAAGGGATAGCAAGACAGGATGGTGCAGTGGGGAGAAGAGCATCTCCTAATACACTCCATATATAAAACTTTATGGCAGCTAAGATAGAAGTGGAGAAGACCACATCAGATTCTCTCCTGTCAGCCAGGAACTGTAATCTCCAGCTAAAATGGGCAGAGGCTCACCAAAACTGTACAGCTTGTTTCTTGAGATATTTTTTTTTTAGCTGTTTCTCAACAATATACAGCTTGGCGTTTTTGTACAGGTGTTATTTGCTTGTTTGGTTGGTTGGTCTTGTGTTCGTTCAACAACCCAATTCAAAAATGAGTGTAATTCTGGTCATTTTACATATTTAGCAATTTTCCATATTTGTCTCAATGTTATATGCTGTTGGGAAGTGGGAGCACAATCGTTAAGTTGTTGGACTGCTAATGGGGAGATGGGGGTTTGATTCCCAGCACCACCAAGTTGTCACTGCTGGGCCCCATGAACAAGGCCCCTAACCTCCAATTGCTCAGTTGTATAAAAAAAAGAGATAAATGTAGGTCACTGTGGATAAGGGCGTCTACCAAATGCTGTAAATGTAAATGTAGGAACTAACTGATGATACAGTTATATGTTTTTACTGGCATTGCATATTGCATAATGGCGAAAGTAAAATACAGAGTCTGATTTCACTGAAACTGGAACCTGCTTCAAAGAAGACAGCTACTATCTCCCGCTGATTTAGTTCAAGCTAAAGAAAACAACAGGCTAGTATAACGCATACTCGTCATTACTCAAAAACACCACCTCACATCTCTCAGAGTTTCAGCTTTTCAGAAAATAAATTGCATCCCTTTGTTTAATGATCCTCTTCATTCCTCTCAGCTTGCACACACATCATTCCACCTCTCCATCTTCGTTTCCCTGTCCCACTTTGTCTGACCGTCAAGTGTTTCTGTCACTTATGCTAAGATTTTGTCCCTGACTAATCCCTCCTCCATGCTTATACCTGAGGGTTTTGCTTTTTGACATGCTGCCAACGTATGCATCTCTTTTTCCTTTTCTATCTGACTCTTTCTCAGAGGTGGAAAGATTTTGACATAAGCCAACTGGGTTCCAATAATCCAATACATACAAATCCATCTCTTCAAAACAAACTCACACACTGACAGAAGCCTACTGTTATTCACGAGAAATGGGCCATAGTTGGGGGATTCGCTCTTACTTCCCTGGAGAGAACGCTTCATTAGCTAGTCTCTTTCCAGTCAGTGTTAAAGCAAGAGTGAGAGAGAAGGAGGGGTTTGTTGAATTATTTACAAAATCCCATTTAATTTGTTAGTTTTTAAATGGGGTCAAGTGTTATGGTGTAATATCACAAAAGTCTTTTTTTTCTTTTCTTCTGAGTCATTTTAGTTAAATCAGGATGCACCAGTGTGTTACAGACTACACCATAATGCATTTGATTAAAGAATGAGAATTATAAAAAGAAAAGCAGTTATATGATCTCCTGTCAATTCTTGGCTCGTTTGTTTCTTAGATTGACAAGGATCTAGGAGGTATTAATGGTAGGACTAAGAGATATATGATACGATATCTGAGTTAATCTCAAGCAAATCTATTCTTAAGTACTGAAGCTCGGGGGGGGGGGGCAACCGGTGGACCAAAGATTTAGAAGCATATTTAGCATTTCAGTGAAATGAACTGTAGGAGCACGTAACTAAAATCATCTAACAGCTTTAGATACTAGAAAAATGCAGCCATCACAGCTTTATGTCAGCCAATCACGTGTTTATGTGTATAACATGGCTGCATGTGATGATAGACTGACATTTTTTTCAGTCTACTTTAGGAGGTCATATTCAATACATTAAAATGTAACCTATCAATAAGTATTCTTTCTAATAGTTAAAGGGTTTATTGGATGTCATTTTTTCACGGGTTAATGTAATATTTTAGGGTCTTAATAAAAAGTTCATAACACACTTTGATTAAAAATTCTTAATAGTAGTGTAAAAAACACTCATTGTTAAAATCAGTTCTGTTCAGTAACCCGTTTCAGTTCATGTTGTTTTAAATGTTAATGAGTTCCGTTCACTCCATCCCTCTGTTCTGTGGGGTGTTTCCACTGATCCCAAACCCTAACCCTTAAAATATATTTTTTAATGACATGAATCATTTAACACACCATTATACACCATCTACAAAGGTAAGATCAATGTAGTGTTACCATGTTATCTTTACCCACAACATCATCCATCATCATAGTTTGCAATAAGACAATCACATTAATGTATTGTTTATTATAAACGCACAATTATGAATTGTTGTTATAGCTACGCCAGGTTCCACACCCAACCAGTGCTGCTCCCTCACCTGAGTTTTGCCCAGATACACCTCCACCTTATCAGTTCATCACAATCACTAACACTATTTATACATAAACCCTTCACACACTCACTGTCTGCTCTTTTATATATGCTTGAGGACTCACTATTCTGCTCGCTACTCATTAGCATACCACTATTGACCTGCTCATCTGATTCTCCGGTTCTCATCGGAAGCTCCTTAGTTCCTCGCTCCAGCACCAGGCCAAAAAATCCCAGGTTTATGATCTCCACACCTCCATAGCCTTCCTCTGAGCAGGTTTTGCCCACTAGCACCAAAGCTAACTTTCTCCTCTTTACACTTTAGCTTTTTAACTGTACCACGTTATTAAAAAAAGACACTCATATCTTGTAGAGGTGAAACGGGAACAAAAATAGTTGGTGCTGATCTATTTTTGGGGAGTAACTTCTTAACAAGACCTTTTAAAAGAAGTCCAATTGGACAGAAACCAGCCCAATCTGGCAGCACTGCTTGGGGCGGGTCTATGCTAAAACGGCAGTGTCAATCAACAATCATTGGAGCAGCCTTGGTCTCTGTAAGACTATAAAAACAGGCATCTGAGAACGGCTACATCGTAAAAGAACAAATCATTTTACAAGATTTTTAAAAACCACTTAGTAATTCTTTATTATTATAGAGTGGTTTCGTACACACACGGCCAACAAACTTTTCAGTTTAAAAACTCCTAAATAGGTATTTCTCATCCAAAAAGTAACTTTTGACCTTATTCAGTCATACAGGATATCGTAAAAAAATATCGTTATTTTATGTAGTTGAACAATCATTAATTATATCATATATCATATTATAGATATTAAATATCCCTGCTGTGGCAAATATGGCGTTAAGGTCTATTGTGTCATGTGATACAGTTTCCTGATTATCTGCGAATATTTAATTTTGTACACGTTAAATAAAGAGTAACAAAGCCACTGTTTTTATAGTGTTTACTGGCCCATTGATAGCAAACTCAATTATTAAAGCCTGAAACTATGTGACATGATATTTTTATATCAATTTCATATTTACCAACAGTCACCAGAACTGCAGGTGTTATTTAACACATTAGCAACTTGTATTGCGTTTCTTTACAGTTAAAATTAACAGAGCACATAAAGATAATGCGCTCCTTCTGCTAAAATAGAGAGAAATAGCTATATGGAAGGATTCTCAGGTCTCGACTGATTTTTCTTTTTTTTTCCATCTTTAAAAGATCACAAACTTTGAATCCACATGCCACATGACCACATAACTGTCTCCCATTCTGCATGACTAAAATTCCTCCATACAGAGGAAAAATCCATGCTGAGTAGGGATGGTATCCTAACGCATGTAACATGTACTTTGAAAAAATTCTCCTGCTCCCAAACTCACACAGGTGGTCTAGCCTGCTCTTAACTTATCCACACCAGTGACTGGCTTTGTTCCTGGCTGGAACGCTCCATTTGATAGCATGAAGAAAAGCATTCTCCTCCAAGAGAGCTCTTCACATGCAGCAGAGGGAAGCCGGGCAATGCTTAGGAGAGCTCGGAAATGGCTTCTCATCAATCACGTTACACAAAGTCTCTAGGGAAAAACAAAGGAAGTAGACCTTCAGCTGTCTGCGTGGGCTGCAGCCTAGAGATCTGAACAGACAACCTGCTTCCTGCATTCAGACAGCATCCAGTCGGAGACAGACATGGGCATAAGATGGACAGGTGTAGAGGTGAAGGGGCGCAACTGATGGCTCTGCCAATTGGAATCACGCAGGACCCACATGAGTTAAAACAGAGGGCCAGTAATCAGTTGCGTCTAGACCACCTGCCTTAAAAACATTCCCTTATGGCTAAAAAAATAAGGGAATTGAAAACGCAGACTTGAAAAGGGGATTACATTTTTCTTTTCGCTGTCTATCACAAAACAATAAGGCATTTATTCATCTACTGCCTTATTCTTTTGAGAGTTGCAAACGATCTGGATTCCATTCACAGTTCACACCCTGAAAAAGTCCATTACTGTGTATCAACCACATGCAGTCATACACTTATTCACACCTCGGTGGAATTTGGTGTAACCAGAACACCAAATAGTATGTTTCAGGTGTAGGAGGAAACAGAGAACCCAGATGAAACCCAGACTCTGGGAGGACATTTTGAGTCACAATTTCAACTCTATCCCAAATTAATGATCAACGCAGGAACACTGGGGAAGTAATACAGAAACGCTACACAATGCACCCTGGTGTAATAACTCTTAGTCATGAAAGTCTGAGATTGATATTCTAAAGAATATCTGCTTTCATCTGGTTATTATTTGGTCATATATGGACACACTTTTTTCAGCAAGACATTCTGAGAATGGAGTTCACAGATTTTAAGCTGGGGCTAACTTGACATAATCAAAGTTCTACTGGACGTTGGGGAATGAGAAATATTGTGGTAAGCCCACTCAAGCCAGTGACTTTATTTCTTGTGCAACTTTATTGCTCTTTCCCACATTTGAGTTTATCTGTTCTGTCTTCAGCTTTTGAAAGAGGAAATTGGTTGAGCAGAACTTAAAAGAATTCCTTTGACACTGCAAGAGGATAGCTTTGATGCTGTTTGTTTATCCTGTAACAAACAGCAGTAAAAGGTCATGGTGTACAGAAATATAGTGTTAAGTGTACACTGTAATATTTATTTTATTTTTTAATTCTGTGTTTTTATTCCAGTTAGTAACACTGCCTTTAAGCATATTTTCCCAAAATTTTGTTGAAATAGGCAAACCAAGTCTCTGTAAGACAAAGTGGTTAACATCTTAGATTCTTGTAAAAGGTACTTATATCCAATTTTGCGTAAAAATGGGCACGACAGATTTGCTGTTGGACGGTACTTGATGCTGTCTGCACCATTGAAACATAGTTTTAGGCTGCCTACTTGGAATGTCCTTCCTGTGTCAGAACTCATGACAAAGTGATACAGGTCTTAAGGGTTGAGACCCATGTTGTTATTTTACCCATCTCCCAGAAGATGGATTGGATATGTAGGGCAAGCAAAAGGGGACCAAAAACAACTGGCTTGTTTAGGAAACTAGTGATGTAAAAGGACATTCTCATATTCTGTTCACTGTATAAGTCAGCACACTGCTACAGCATCACACCATTCTTTTATGCCCTTGTACCTTCGGATCACTAACCCTGAACAGATCTCTGATCAACTTTAAGTAAAATGGATGTATTCTTCTTCGTGCCCTAAACTGTCTGGATCTTCTAACAGAAACATGGCCATGTCCTGTGCATTGAGAAAGGCACTTGGCCAACAATAACCAACCTTAACTTGAAATGGACATGATTAGTAATTAGCAGGCTTATTCATTTATTTAGCTGTTTTTTATTTTTGGGTGGGTTTTTGACCACAGTAAACGTGCACCATTCTAAGTATGTGTATATCCTGAGTCATGCTTTAGAAATGCTTTGGTTCCCTTGTAAATCATTTCACACTAAAATGTTTCTTTATTGGAAGGCTGTCTTTCGCAATCACCCCCATGTGTATATTTTAATGCACACGGCTCTGTGAGAAACTGGGAACTGGTGTCAATGCAATGAGGTATTTTTGTGCAAACAAGGTGGCTGTTGGATAAAGTATTTATTTTTTCTAGATAATGTGTGATTTGGCTGCTCATAATCTTCTAGCATTTCTAGCTTAAAATATATTGGCCAGCAGCTGACCATGGAAGATATTTGCTTGGGTCCCAAATTTGGCTCCCTGTATTTATATTTATATCTTTGTTGGGTAATTCTATTGCCAGGACGCTGTTGAAAGTGACATGATTATAGGACGGTTGTTGGCATTATAATGGCGATGGTGTTCAAACACCAACATTTGTATAGGTTTATTTAGTATAGTAAAAAATTAAGTGCATTCTCCTGGAGATTCTCCAGTAATACTTCAATGTGTGATTCCTTTCGACTTTATTAGCAATGTATTGTCAGCTGTCAGTAAAAACTCCCTCTCTCTCTCTCTCTCTCTCTCTCTCTCTCTCTCTCTCTTACACACTCATGCTCTCTTTCTTTGGCAATTGATCCTAAGTCTGAGTTTCAATTAAACTATATTTGCTTTAATAATTAATCTCCTTCAGTCTGTCTCCTCCTGATCTTCTTTTCTTTTTCTGACTTATTTTTTTCCCAATTGTTCAAGGATAATGAGAATTGAATTCTTTCTTTCTCCTTTTTATTTATGCACATTTTATATAATCATAATCATATATATATATATATATATATATATATATATATATATATATATATATATATATATATATCATATATATATATATATATATATATATATATATATATTATATATAATCATATATATATATATATATATATATATATATATATATATATATATATATATGCAAGAAAGGAGAAAGAAAGAATTTAATTCTCATTATCCTTGAACAAGTAAGAATGCATTTATATATATATATATATATATATATATATATATATATATATATATATATATATATATATATATATATATATATATAATAATATATATAGCATTCTATTTATATATATATATATATATATATATATATATATATATATATATATATATATATATATATATAAGCACAAATTAACTCTTTACTTTAGCTTTTGAAGTTTAGTGTCAAAGGGGGATAGAAACAATTACTGTAAATGTGGATGTTCTACAGCTGAGTAGATGGTGGAGCTTGGTCATAATTCAGCTGGTGAGCATCTAGTTAGTCAATCACTTGATCTGTAATCACAAATGCTGCCAGATATTACATGAGTGATGAGTGGTAATAAAAGCTCTTACTTTCTGTGCACTGAGATCTTAAGTGTTATTGGCAGGGGCTGCCTTGTCCCAGTGGAGTCTGAGCTATGAAATATAAGCCCTGATATAAATGTATGTGGGGGTGGACTTTAGGAATCATATAGAACGTAGGCTACCTAAAGTTTATTCTTTGCCCTTTTAATTTTATAGGTTATTTAGGCAAAACAAGGCAAGATTATTTATATAGAACGTTCCATACACAGTTGTCATTCAAAGTGCTTTAAATAATAAAAATAAAATGAATTTAACATTCAAAAAATGATTCCTGGCAGCATTGTTCTGTATGAGCATTGTTGTAATGAGTGCATTACAATACTCTACTGGTGAAGCAGGCATAAACAAGAATCTCCAAGTCCTGATTAGAAACCCCTTAATTTAATACTTTTAAGTGATAGTTTGCTGATTTACAAATGCAATGACATCAGACTTCTCCTTGTTTACCTGAGAAATAATTCGGCTCATCCAACTGTAAATTTTATCAATACATTTGCAGAGGAAGTTAATAGGGCTGTAGTCAATTGATGACCTGGAAAGTTAAACCTGGGTATCAACTGCATATCTGTGATAGGCAATTAGGTTCCTTCTCATTATTTGACTCAGTGGGAGCATATACAGTTTAAACAAGAGTGGCGCAAGAATTAAGCCATGTGGGACTCCACATGTCACGGATGTCCAATTCAGCATATTATCTCCTATACTCACATAATAACCTCTGCCTAAGTATGACCTAAATTATTTAAGGACCATCCCCAAAAGCCCGACCCATTTTTTCAGTGTATCTAGAAGTGTGTCATGACCTTTAATGTCAAACGCAGCATTGAGATGTAGAAGTACCAGAACTGATATTTTGCCAGAATGAGAATTTAAGCGAATATTGTTTATTATCTTTATGAGCGCTGTCTCTGTGCCATGATGTGGTTGGAAACCAGATTGAAAATTGTCTAGGTGTCCAGTTGAGTTAAGTAGTCTGATTTAAAACTCTCTGCAGTGATCTTGCCAATGAAATGAAGATTTGTTATTGGTCTATAGTTGCTCAATTTGGTGTTATTGAGATTTCAGCTGAGTTTTAAAAAGTCCAGTTAAGAAGTAAAATGTTTACCACTTCGGTTAACAAATTTAAGATACTGTACTATTTCTTTTTAAACTTTGCCTTTTAAACACACATAGTAAGTTATTTTTTAAGTTGTGTCTAGATTTGTCGAACCTTTGCATAACTTAAAAATGGCTAGTCTCCTATCTTATATTACTGATCTCAGAAAAAAGGAAGAAAATAAATTGCATTCTGCTGTCAGAGAGAATTTTACTGGGAATTTGACATGGGCGATTTGTTAGTTTCGCAAGAGTAGAAAAAAAGAGTCTGAATGTTGTTCTGTTGCTGTTTATAAGGTTTGAGAAGAAGGTCTGTCTAGCTTTACCTTGTTCCACATTGAAAGCATGAAAACTGTCTTTATAGATGCTATAGTGAATTTCAAGTTTCGTCATCTGCCACATCCTCTCAGTGCATTGTCTTTTCGTACTTCGTACTGCTGTTGGGTTTCATCAAGGTGCTTTTTGTCTTCCTGTCTTATTACTGGCTTTTACATGAATACTATTATCAATAACCTTCTCAACTTTTGGGTTAAAGAAATTAAGAAGAAGATCAATCTAGAGTGATTATATTTTAATGCAGTTCACATTTAAAGTGCAATATCTACTTTATAGTAAATCTATCTAACTGTTCATTTATTTGTAGACCAATTCAAGCGCCAGAAACATACAGTACATCACAACTAAGCATCTTCTCAAAAAAAGACATAAACATATAGATTTTGGGCGGTTTATTCTATTTCAGATTTGTTTTCACTTTGCTTCTGGCCAAAGGACCAAGCATGACAGCTTTATTGATACAAGAGGCTATAATAATTACAACTTGCACTATTGATTACACACCTATTGATGAAATCATATTTTATTGTAGAGCTGTGTGAAGCTGATGCAAACCTGCAGCCTGTTTGAATCTCTGTCTCATACCAGCCATGAGTGATTGCCTGAAATAAAATCTCTCTCACACACACACAGATAAAAATGCATCAATCTTTATGTTTAGTCAAAACAGTCTAGACAAAACATGAAATTCACTGATATTTTCCTTCCAGGACAAATAAAAAAAATACATGTTTTTTACTGAGCTGCAACTTTGATAGTGCTTGTATAGAGGCCTGCTGGTGGTTCCTGTCTGATAAAGGGCCATGCTGATGCTGTTCCTATCATGCTTGATGATGATTTGTGGTGTCAGTGTTAGATGAATACATATTCCCCCACTGGAAGATGATGTGGTTCAAATGTCCCATGTTAAATATAAATAGAGATTAATATGACAGGGGGGCATGCCACTATGAATAGATAGTGAATGAGAAAGGGGTGAATGAAGACGTATTGAAAGAAAATTTGTTGACTGTTATTTTTGCCAATGAAGGACTTCATACAAGGCTGTGTAACGTGTCCTTATGTGTGTACAGTTTTCTGTATCCCCACTCTTTCATCTTTGATAGACAAAAATAACAGCAGAACAAAAAGAAAAAACTTCTAAATTTATTACTATCAAATGAAAGGAAAATAGCTCTTCTGACTCGGGTTAAAATGTGCTGCACTAGACCATGTTTCCTTCTTGGCGAATAGTTCAAACAAAGATTATTCGTTCTTTTTCTTTTTCCTTAGCCAGGCTCTCAGCCACCAGGGTGCCGTTACAAAAGGATTGCAGAATGGTTTTTAGATTTAAGGGCTGACTGCTCACAAATGTTCTTGGCCTTGCTGTTCAGTGACAACAGTTCCCAGTTCTGACTAGAACACCAAGGCCATTTTTGGCAGGAATGTAAAAAATTCTTCTGCTTTTATTGTTAAATCCCTAAGCATTGATTTTATTCAGACTAATAATTGTCAAAATGTTTATGCCCACTAAGTATGTAATAACACAATCTTGGTGTATGGCCAGGTGTGTGATTAAGAGAGTTAGTAGATTGGTATGTCAGGAAAAAAAAACTTTCTTTTGTGCAATAGAAAAAAAATGATATGGTAAATGTGATTTGCTAAAGCGGTGTAGCTTTATTTAGCATAACTTTGCCAGAGCTTTCAGTAATTGGTTTCTATATCTGCAGTCTTAAAAAGGTGCCATGAGCAAAGTTCCTTACATACAGAAAACATTAACATGTTAAACCCTTACCAGTCTGCTGTTTCTCAGTAATTGAATCAAAAGGAATAGACTGAAGATTCACTGTGACAGGGTGATGGATACGGAATAAGTAAGCAGTGAATTTACAGAAGCTGATGGCATTTGAAAAAGAGAGCGTTTTCCACCCATCACTCCTTTTATCTTCCCTCATAAATCACTTCTGCTAGGCTGCATAAATAGGACTCATCTTGTCAGCCTCTTTCTAGCACCATGTAGTTACACTTTAACCTTTACTTGTGGCAGTGGCGCCCACATTAAACGCAGAGTGACCTACCTGACCTTGACTATTTATATTTTTTTTAAGTTTTTAAAAGACTAGGAGAATTTGGACAACAAAGTCTCTACTGTATATGCACTTAAATGTCTTTATCATATATATCCTATAGCTATATGAGCAAAGTGAAATATTTCAGACGATGGGCAAACGAAACACTTGTTTGTAGAATCAGTGTGTACATCTGTAACATTTTTCTAGTTTTCTTTGTATTTCATTTCACTCACTAGTCAGTCATATAGCCATGCTAACCTTTGACTTTCTTCACATTTTACAGGCTTTGCTCTTTGCCCTAGGTCCATTAGACCGGACTAAAGTATACTTTAATAATTGCCATGGCTGCCATCAAATGAACATATGAGGGGATGGGTTGGATGGGAAAAAAAGTGTCCAGTAACCTTTTGGCCCATAGGTCATGCCTTATAGCAGATGTGGCCACTGAGTTGATCAATTCAGCCTGCAGCTATATACAGTACTGAGCATCATCGTTATTGATAGAGTCTGGCAATTTTTTTATAGCTCTATCGACCTTCGACTTTCAGCAGAGAAACGTGGCGTCTATCAAGCATTACCAGAAGGAAGATCAAATGGTCATGTTTCATTTAAATAAACTTAAAGATTGATGTTTGTGTGAATAAGGCATTTTATGTTGATATCTCATTTGCAAAGGAAACTAATAAATGCAAGTTTGAAAAATCAACCTTCTCTGACATGTTACAAACGATTTAGTTTAGAGCTAGGGGCAGTTGAGATATTCATATCCTAAGAACCTTAAGAACATTATATCTGGTAATATTTCTCATAATAAAAGTAATTAAGCAATTTTAGTGATAATTTACACTAACAGATTGTCCCTATATCACTATTTTCTATATATAGGGTTCATCAAATATTGTATATTACAACAAACAAAAAATATGACTAATGTGTGTGTGAATAATAATGTAGAAAATTCATAGCCTTTAGCAAGTTGTTTTAGTTTATTAGAAACATTGTCATTAACAAAGAATGGTTGTGTAAGAAGTTAACATCATTTATGGATGGTGTATAAATCTGATTTCTCTTTAGCAGTGAGAGAGACGATGCATGACAGCCCTCAGCCTCTTTCAGAAACAGCGTGTCTCAGCATACCAACAATGAACATGACAAAATGATTTTTCCTCACTTTGCATTTCACTTGGATTCATTCAGGGTTAGAAAAAAAAGGGGGTAAGTAGAAAGTAAACTGGTTGCCCCTCGCTGTTTCATAACAGAGACTTGGGCTAGCAGCTCAAGCACTTTGATTAAGATAAGCCAACCAGAGCTGGACAATTACCTGACGACTAACCTTTTCTGGAGCCACTTAAAGATGTAAGAACCCCTGAGAACCGTTGTTTTTTCTGAGTGGAACATGGCACTTGACAGCAGTAGCCTGGTGAGAGGGAAGCCTGAAGCCACCAATATCATGTTTGAGATTATCTAATCCTCCATCAGGACTTCAGTTCATGAGAAATAAATAGACAGGCTTGGTTAAAGGATTTATTGACTATGGCTTAATTTCAAATATTCATCCTGTGGGGATTTTTTATGTAAACAAATTGTGTTTGCAAAGTTTTGCATGTAATTTGCAATTTATTTTGCATGTCATTTGTATTACGTTAGCAAGTATTACATGTCTGCAATCCATATTTAAATATTAGTCAAATTTTAATAAGCGAATAATAATAATAATACTTACAGCCAGGTAGTTTTAATAAGATCTAAGTTTCACAATAAAATAGTCCCAAAAAATGTTAATATTAATTGTCATACTTGTTTAGTTTAGAAAAATTTTATAATAACTCGTCACGTTCGCTATTAATTAAATAATGTTTTATAAAAGTCTGTTGTGTTTTTCACCAACAAAAATAAAACACACCATTTTCTGCAACTGTGTTAAAAACTGCATTAAAATGCTCAGTTACTGTAAAAGACACACTATGTTCAACTGTAGACAATCTTTAATTTTGTGTTTATCTATTATGCAAAATTTTATTATCCTATCATTATTTTTTGTATTGTGTAGCATTCCAAAAACTGTGTGTGTGTGTGTGTGTGTGTGTGTGTGTGTGTGTGTGTGTGTGTGTGTGTGTGTTTCCAGGTCCCTAAGGGAGCACAAGGAGAGCTCTGGCCAGACCATTACAAACAATTTGATCCTCTGCCCAGGTTTGCCACAGAGGAACCACATCCTTCCAGGCACTGCCTGCTAATACGTAGACCTCCATTCACAGGGATTCTTGCTATATGATACATTTAGTGCTCTATTAAGTTTATAGGGAGTAAAATCCCAGATACCAGCAGCTACAGTGAATATTGTTTAGTAAAGGCTTAAATAACAATAAAAGACAGAGCAGCTGCGTGTCTGAGTCATCATGAGATAGAAAACCAGGATTAACCTGAGACGTCAGATAGACAATCGTTACCAATCCATCCTGAGTCAAAAACTGTAAGTATACCAGATTTATGGATTTGTTCAGACACAGCCTATGTCTTCTCCTGAGGTTCATTGTGAGGCCTTTTGAATCCAGCGCCTCTGCACTTCCGCTGGTGACATAAAGTCAGGGGTTATTTGCTGCTATTTTTACAAGAAACGGGTTGATTTGTCTTAGGCCATTACCGTCTATTATAGCTAGGAGTCTCCGGGAAGGAGGTGGGAAGCGGCAAACGCTGGCTTTCTGCCTAAAGAGAAATCAATGAAACAAATTAATCCTTCGCAGGCTGCGGTGACACTGTAATCCATCATTCAGAGGCGCTTTTACACACCGAATCAGAGAGTCTGGGCTCTGGGAGAAAGCCCCGAGGGACAGGGCTCACACAACACACTCTGGCACAACACGCACACACACACACACACATACACACATACATACACAGACTTACAAGGCTAGACACACCGTAAAGGCAGCTGCCACACAGCTGCAACCCCAAAGTCCTGTGTGTGAACACAGAGAGATGAAAGACAGATTATAAATACAGCTACCGCATGATACAGGGCATAATCCTGTATCCAGTGAGTTTTGTGTCTACTGGGCTGTGTCCTCATAAAAAAAAAAAAAAAAAAAAAAAAAAAAAAAAAAAAGGCAGGGCATTGGGATTTGCTGTTTACTTATTCACACCATACAAAAAACAGGTATGACAGAAAAGATTTATAGGAAGATCCACTAAAGAGGAGCAAAATACAGGAGCTGAAAGAGAAAGAGAGAGGGGAATCACAGTGGGGGTGGGCATTGAAAACAGCGATCTCTTTTCCACCCACCATCACCTCACCATGTGGTGTTGCATTGTTCATGTGGCAGCACATTCATGCACATTGTTCCAATATTCAGACCCTCTGTTGCATGCGAGCATTCCCATGGCTTCTTCTGCAGCCTGCTGAAAAGGGCAGGTGTCATCACCCACAAAATTAGGGCTGTGGACCCCTCAGCACTACAAATAGTTAAAAGCTTAGCTGTACAAAGGTTATGCCCATAGACACCCCACCCAATCCTTTTTATAAAAAAAATTGAGTATTACATGCCACATTGTTGCCAGCCAATAAGAAATTCATAACTCCACACATGATCTGGGTCACGTGATCTGCAAAAGGGAAGCATCTTGGTCCTTCGAGGGCTGAACACAATAATGCCCTCGATAAACCATGTGATATCAGACAAAGAGATACCCCATAAAAAAGGGTAGACGGGACGAGATGTACATACTTGTGGTCAATTTATTTAATTTCATTACACAATGTTTCCTCCAGTAGTGTCCTGTACAGCTAAAGATTCAGTGTGAGAGATTAGAAATACACTGTGTGTGTGTGTGTGTGTGTGTGTGTGTGTGTGTGGCATTTTAGGTGTATATAGGGTTTACCTGTGCTCTCAGAAACTGTAACGGACATGAACAAAGCAAGGAAAAGGTGTTAATCTATAAATAAGTAATACCGAACCAGGGGCCACGCATTAATTTCCTTGTCATCCTAATAGGGGGTGCCACTTACCTTAAACCATGCTCGGATAGATGAAGAAGCACAGCTTTTGTTCATGCTGGACAAGTGAGTCGCAAAAACCTAGAAAGAAATGTGCAGGACAAAACCAGGGTGGTATCATCTGCGTTCTCCGAGCTCTGTCAGACATGACATTAGCATCAAATGATAACAGTGAACATTAAGTAAGCCAATTATCATTTTAGAATATGAGGAGATAGTTAACAGCCACATACTGTGCAGTCATGATTAGGATAATAAAAGATGTGTCTAAGCTCATTTATCTTACTTTCTGGGTTTTTTTTACTTTTAATTTAAAATTCTTTTGTTTTGCTACCGCTTTATACTTTTACTCTCCGTTATGGTTGTTGACTATTTTTTTTATTTGTTTTAACGTTAGCGGATTTACTTCTAAATTTACGTTGTATTTTGTAGAACTTTCTAGATAACCTTACCCAGACACCGGACAGGAAACATACACACCAAATAGAATCATAAAGAAAATCTCAACATGGCACAAATTAAATAATCAGTAAATTTCACTGTTATCCACAAGACAGACCTGATACACTTGTAACAACATACATAACACACTGCTGCAATCCAGCTACAACAGTATACACTCGTTCTTTACATTTATAGTTCATTTCTCTCTTCACAGATAGATATATAAGCGTCTTACTGTACATTTCACTTTCTTTTTAAATCGTTTTATTGAGGAATCCAGCATTTCAATACACATAACATACATTTTATAATTCCACATTAACAACCAAGATGAAAAAGAGAAACTCACAATAAAATACTAGAAAGAAAGAAAAAAAAACAACACCAAAAAAACGTCCCCTAACACCTATACCACAAAAATGGGACAGTTTACATTACACAATTACTCAAACACAAACTGTGCTATACAGTTACTGTAATTTTTCTAAAGAGAATACAAGTGTAAATATTTTTTTAAATATTTTTCTTTATTGAAAAAAATGCATGTTTCAGACAGGGCTATTATAAAGCTAGCCTGGAGGAATGTGTGTGTTTAGAAATGTCTCCTGCATTCTTTCCTCCTCTGATCTGATAGAAATGATAGAGAGAGGTGAAAGAGGACAAACACATTGTACAGTGTGAGAGAAGGACAGAGCATAAACAGAGATGTAGGCATTGCACTTCCTGTGTTTGTTTTTCAGCGTGTGTGCCTGTACTAGTTATTAATACGCTGCTTTAGCCTACAAAAAAAAATGTTTCGTAAAAAAACAGAAAGACGGTTTCTCTCGAAGGAAAGAACTCTTTAGATTCGACTTTTTTGTTAAGAACGTATGTGAACTCATTTTCATTTTTTTATCAATCCACTCCGAGCTCCCATTTTATGACCAACGCATATATACTGCTGGAAGAATGTCTGAGATGGCAGACAGATAAAACAGGTCATTAGGAGAAAACAAGTAGAGCTTTTACACAGCAGTGACTCATATAAAATATGTACAATCATTCGTATTGCAAGATGTTTAATATATGTATAAGCAAGCATTGTTCTCATCATGCCTATTGATTGTGTTGACGAGGTCGGTGCATTTTAATTAAAAAAAGACAAGAGCTGTCATTAGGCCATGTGCCACAGCTTTCCATATTCGTGCTGACGAATATACTGAAATGAGAGACAGGAACAGAATGTATGGGTGGACACACATGCTTTCATGAACAAATTCCATCATCTGCCTGCCAGATGCGAAGAATGACAAAAAGTGTGTCCAAAAGCCCACACTTAGTCAAGTGCTTTGTCAAAAAATGACATTTCAGCATGGCAGTAATGATGAGGGACGATTTCACTCAAATACTGACAAGATGGACAAAGATGGAAAACTGACATTTTTAACTGCCTCTCTCTCAATGTATGGGTATCACGATGGCCCCACCTGATTAAAGCATAGGTTGTTTTTATGGTCAGTATAGTAAGGCGGTGATCGGATTATATGTCAACTCACAAAATACAAAATTGAAACACTGAAATGTTAAACAGCCGACAATTCGTGCATGTAATTTGCTTATGCTCTTCTATACATGTCACCAGGTAAATATTAGTGCCCACTTTCTTGAAACGGATCAGAAATAAAGCCACCCCTCGTCAAAGAAATCTGCATAAACCGTAGTTTTATGTTGCTGATATTATTATGATATTATTGCCGTGTGTGTGGGCATGTGTGTAAAGACATACCTGCAGCTGCTCAAGTTTCACTGTTAACCAAACCTGTCAGGAAATCAGGACAACTTATTAACACACATAAATAGTTATGTGTGCTATTCATATCTCGTGCACTCTGTTTCTCTCTCTCACACGCACTCTTCCCCACATCTCATGAACCAGGTACTTCAAAAAAAGCAGTCATGTTCATATTAATATTGATGTTAGGTTGAAATACAAGGGTTTTTTCAGGTCTTTGTACAGGTACAGTCGGCAAAATATATTGCTGATGGTATTAGCTGCTTCAGACACAACAAATATCAGTTCAAAAAACAGAAAACAAGACTTTTTTGTTGCCCCTGACAATCTGGCAGCGTCTTAGTGCATCACCACAGACACACACACATACAGCACGAGCCAAATACCAAATACCCCAACACTGCTCAATCTCTGAGTAACTTTTATATAACCTTTATATAATATTTAAGTAATATTTATTTTGATATGATATTCAATTACTCGTAAATTACTACTACTACTTTTACTACTAATAATAATATCAATATTAATAACAATACTCACAGTAATAATAACAATCATCATCATATTATTATTATTATAAGTAATAATAATAATTGTAAATAATAATAATTATAAATAAATTCTATAGGAATTTCTTTACTTCTCTCTGTGTGTACAGTAAGTCTAAATAAGTTTATCTAACATCGCCACAAACTCCTCAACCCGGCGTTGTCAGTAATTCTAGTAATTCTAATTATGTTCTTTGCAGGCAGTGGAATAAAACAAATCTTTCTTACTTTTTCATTATTATTATTATTTATTTTATTTATATATATATATATATATATTATTTTTTTTTTTTTTTTTTTTTTTTTTTTTTTTTTTTTTTTTTTATTACAAATGAAGCCATGAGTAAGACACACCAAATTCCAGTTAAGTGCCTGCTGAGTGTTGTTTTAATCCCACCATTATGGAGACGTGCTCTGTCCCACCATTGGGAGCGTTTTTTTCTCAACTCAATCCACTTTTACAGCTTTTGCACCTTTTTAACTGATCGATACACTTAAACGGGCGGTTCTGATCTAAACCCGATTGTGCCGATGAAACGCCGCAAATGTATTTTTTAAAAGTTGCGGTTTACTGACTTTGAACTTTTGTTTTGCTTTGTAATTTCTGGAAATTATGAACACGACATACAAAAAATAAAAGTATAAAGAGATTTTGGATTATAATATTTTGTTATTTTTATTGACTTTAATTGACTTTCTCCAGTCAAATAATATGTCCATAATAATCCTGATTATCACATAAATAATAAATCAAAGTCTTTTTTTAAAAAATAAGCGGGCTTTTAGTGTAGATATAAAAAACTTGTAAAAAGTATTTAAAATATCTTGAAAATATTTGCTATTATTTGACGATCTTTACGCGTCTCTGTTTAAGTTTTACAGAGCAGTTGTGTGTTCACATTGCGCTGTCTGGTGCACATGTGTCCTTGGGTTTGTTTCGTTTTTAGTGAACCTCAGAGGTGTTACATAGCCTAATTTGTTGTTGGTCCAGGCTTGTTTTTAACTCGCATTACTATGAGCGCATTACTGTGATCACGGTCTCTAAGTGCGTCCAACGCAATTAGCACATGTGCCCTAAATAGATGATGGATTTGTGCGCAATAAATCATTACCTTTAATACAAAACTGACAAGTGATCTCACCAAAGCGCCCTGCCACAAGTTACTTTTAGAAACCATTGGATCATCCTCCACTTTTACATTAGAAAAAGTGCTAAACGGTGTCAGAAAAGTTGTTATCAAGTTCTTATGATAGCACAAATAGGTCAAAGTTTAAAAGCCCCATTAAGCTAGTTAGTGGGTGAAAAAAGAAGTTAGTGAAGAAACAGATGAGAGTGATAAAACTGATACGGGCCTAAAGATATATAATTAATTTTAAATTTAATGCCGCTGTTTTCATACAGTATAACCTTTAATATTAATAAAAGTTGAGAATTGCTTTTTGTCGGTGTAGAAAAAAACAGGGTTTATTTATCTTTGTATTTACACATTAACTCTGAAATGTTATCACTGACTAATTCCACAAATGTATTTATTTATTTATTTTTGTCTACGGTGTAACTTTCTACTAGTAATGTTTGTAATTTATTTTTTGCTGAATATTTATTCATATCCCCCCCCCCCGAAAAACCCCTAAGCGCATCTGCTATAAATGGCACTGCCCGCTGCACTCTTGAGTGTGGGGTAGTACAAGACAGTGTAAGATCTCCCTCACGACTATGCGTTCCATTAAGAGCGATTAGATGATGTCCATTGAAAGTTGCTGATCCACAGAGAAAACGGCAGCGGATAAAAGGCGATTTCGAGTGACCTTTTCGTCCCTTTCACACCAATCTGAGCTCCTCAAATAGTTAGGGGATCAAATCGGACAAAAGCCCCCTCCTCTCCGCTTTTAGCTCCGAACTACTCAAAGCGACAAAAACCCCTCCAACGGCTGTTCAGGGAAAAAGCAGCAAAGAATAATTGGCGCAAGCATCCTGCATTTATTCGCAACAAACATGGACGAAACCTTGGCTAATTTTTTGAAGATATAAATAGATTTTAGATATTAGATCCCTAATCGGTGACTTAATAAGGAAGGAGACTGTTTCGTCTTATTTTAGTTCCTATTATTAAAACTAAATGTTACTCAGTGTCATCATTATAATTGAACTATATAAAATATGAACTATATATATATATATATATATATATATATATATAACTATATATATATATATATATATATATATATATATTCTTTGTGAATACTTTGTGAATACATTCTCTTATCAATGCGCGTATATTATATAATATATGATAATATATGACAATTGAAATCATAGCAAACTGCAAACTCTTTTTTCTTGTTTGGTTTTGGGAAATAGACATACTATTACCTCTTTCTATATATTAGATATGATTAAATGCCAATTGCATGTAGCTATTTTCTTACATTTTAGTCCTTTTTTATTACCAGACGACATCCCAACTCGATTTAGTGTCTGTTTAGGGTTTGTGTCCCTAAAAAACTTCACTCACTAAGCAGAACATATTTCCTTTCGTGCTTACTTACTAGGAGCTCACAATCAAGTGGCATTTTACCCTAACAGTTCTTCCTAAAGAGGTACTGAAATTAGATCACACCCTAAAGAATACTAAAGAATGGCCATGTGTGTTTTCTTTATAAAGAATGAGAATTATAAAGTGGAGCAATTTAGGTAAATAAGTTAGTGTATGTGGGTATATTTATTTGTAGTTACCTATAATACGTTTTAAAGTAGATAGTTAGTTTGCTGTTTGCTTGCTTGTTTATATATTTATTAATTATATATTTTGTTTGTTTAATCAAAATTTTATTATTTATACAGATAAAAGCTGGGAGGTGTAACGACGCCTCTCTGCTAGTATTTTATAAGTGCACAAAAATATTAATTATTTTAAAAACATGCCAGGATTATAAAATCTTTTTTTTTTTAATTTGTACATCAACTACACGTAATAAACGCACTAAATATTAGCTTTTTAAAACATCAACCTATATTTGGTAACTTACTGTCATTGGCTTTCCATCCACTTATTACGCTACCGGTCCAGTATTCATTGTTTTAGATACGCATAACCATCGTTTTGTATTAACAGAGCAATAATTATGTTAATACCTGAAATGATTTGCCAAAAATCTGTTTTCCCCGAATTATATAAATATGCAAATACATATATAGGGTAAATGTATTGGTATTAATAAGCCACATCCTCGCAAACCTGATGCTTCCTTAACTTTTCACTGGATAACTTGAACGTTTAATTTTGCTTATGATCGGTTAAAGTCACAGCGCAACGTGCTATAGATCCGCTCATTATGCGGTCAAACGGGCACATGTGAAAGTGATTTTTAATCAAGCTTGGGATAAATATTTAAAATAGATAAATAAATTTAGGAGAATAAACGCATAAAGGCGACAGAAAGCCTTCACTGGTCAATAGAAACGCGCAGTTCGCAGCTTTCGGCTGCACAAGAGGCGTCATTTTTACTCAGTTCTACACATCGTATTCTTATCAGCGACCCGGCGATGAAGCGATTTTGCGATACAGGTGTAGTCGAAGATGTGCTGTGTTAAGGTCTGCATTTACTTACCTGTGTGTTAGAGCAGAATTCAAGCAAATAGGGTTGCAGTGTAGCGTCGTCTCTTTGCAGCGGCGTCCACTTCTCCCTCTTCTCTTCTCCTGTCTCGCTGTTTCCCTGCCTTTGCGTTGCGTTCCCATTCGCTGCCCCTCTCCCTCTCTCGCCTCTCCCTCGCGCTCTTCCCTGTCTGCTGAGTAAAACCTCGATAATACACTTACAGAAGTTTGCCCTTTGTCTGATTTAATCCCGTTCGTTTTACCTTTTTTCCAGAGGACAGAGGGCAGCTTGGTGCGTTTGTGGAGCGCTTACAGAAAAGACGAATAGAAACTCCGCGCAAACACTCAAACCAAAACACACCAAAAACACCCGCTTTGCGAGATTTTTATCCTCCGTAATGTATAACTTCCGAAATAATGTTTCACTGTAATTTGTCGGTAAACGCATTAACATGAGATTCTATATCTAATTGTTGCTGTTTACACAATATAAAAATGAAATAAAGCAAATCTTTAAAAAAAAAACAGTGCTTTGGAATTGATCATGGTTCGTTCTATGCGAAATTTCCTGAATAACTTGTATTACAAAATGATTGAACTTGCAGGAAATCCTGCAAACGCTTTTTTCAAATAAATGAAGCAATTAGATGCTATAAAAAAGCCATTTGAGCAATCTTTTGAAAAATACCCGCTAACAATAAATTATTCATTTCGACTTCCCTGTAATTGTCTAGCTACTGTACGCTAGATGGCAGCCCGATCCAGACATTATAAGCCTGTAAAGCTTGTAGTGAAGCGCAAGCTTCAGAATTCATGCACAAAAAAGCCGGGTTGCTTTGCCTCTAGAGCAGGAACTTCCGCCCTTATTGGATCAATAACACAACACTGATAAACAATAACATTCAGAATTACCTTTTATATATTAAAGCATTTAGGTTTCGCCCTCTGTGTCTTAGATATATCGACTTTAATTTTAGTCCATTTCTCTGTCATGATACCGCATCCCATTTTATAGCCCATACTGGCAGCAGCTTGCGCGCATGCCAGTACTTTTACTTCAAATTTTTGCACACTTCATGGACTACACGATAAATGTGTAATTTTTTTTATTATTCATTATAGGATGGTTGTGATTTCTTGTGTTCGGTTCTGGAATTATTAAGAGGTGTAATGTTTGCTGCATGTATAACATTCACATATCGGGAAGCCTACATTCATTCGTAGCCTAATTAAGACTGCATCTTTGAACAAAGCGACCCAAACTTTCATGTGTTCGACTCGAGCCCCTTTCACATTGCGCCACTATTTATTTCACATGCGTTCCGCTCGCCCTCAGCTTTTCACCCGGTCTAACCGGGGTTTCTTCCTCTTTAGCGACAATGGACGGTCCACTCTAATCGGGTTTCAAAGTAAATAGCTGCGCAGGGGTGAGCGCAATGGAAATCGCGCTTGTCAGACTCCCCCCACCATCTCTCTCTCTCTTTCTCTCGCTCGCTCTCTCTCTCTCCCCCTCACCCCCACCCGCCAGTCGTAGGTAGCAAGGAGCGAGGACTCTAACCAATGGAGTGAAGGAGGCTTGGCTAACCTTAGCCTCCCATTTTCTCTCTCCCCCCTCCATGCAGGGTTCTGACCAGTCAGTCGCCTTTGATTATCAGTTGCCAGCAGCCCCTCTCTTGGCTCCTTGACACGAGCACCATATAAGGCGCAGCGATCTCCATAGAAACGTGTCAGTTTCAATAGTAGTGTCAAAGTTCACTATATACAGACATTCGCGCAGATCTCCGTTTCGGAAACACTGCTCCTCTGGTCCTCCCGTTAAAACGCATTCATTTTTGCTGGGGTCTACTGCTTCTTGCATATTCTATTAGTTGGTTTTTTTTTCCTCTCTCTCTCTCTTTATCCTCGCTCCGTTCCGACTGGAGAGGTGAAACTGCACTAGGCTCTCGGGCGACGTTGTTTTTTCTGCTGGACCAGATGAGCTTTATTCATGAACATAGATAGAGAATTACGCTCTTCAGTGTTTCCTTCTCTCAAACCACGAAGACGGAGAAAGGAGCGGAGAAGGGAAAAAAGACTGGAATTTATTTCGCACCGCACTTTGGATCTCGGAACCGCCAGCGAGTTTTTCTTTTAATTTTTTATTTTGCTGTCAATGTGAAAAATATTTATTAAGATATTTTGAGAAGAAAAACTGATTTCCGTTACGTCTGGCTTCGCTTTCTCTACACGACCGGGGCTCCCGAATGGCTGACTGCGAGCTACCTTGGAACTGGCCTCCCGATAACTGCATATCCTAATCGGCTTTTTTTTTTCTGCGACTCTTCGCATGCTGTTTTGAGTGCATCGACTTTTATCGTTTTTGCTGTTTTTTTCTTCTTCTCCTCCTTGTTTTTTCTTTCTATGAGATTGGCCGCTCCGGTTTGACTTCCGCGCTGCCGTTTCCGTCCGCGATTCTCCCCTTTGCAAGCTCCGACGTCCGAGCGACCGGTTCGCTTGAAAGCACTTTTCGGGCCCGAGATATGGCAATGGTAGTTAGCGTTTGGCGCGATCCGCAGGAAGACGTGGCCGGAGGAGCAGCGAGCGGCCCGAACCCCGCAGCGCAGCCGGCAAGGGAGCAGCAGCAGGCGGCTTCGGCGGCACCGCACACCCCGCAAACACCGAGCCAGCCGGGAGCGCCGTCCACCCCAGGCACGGCCGGGGACAAGAGCAGCCAGAACTCAGGCCAGAGCCAGCAGCACATCGAGTGTGTGGTTTGCGGCGACAAATCGAGCGGCAAACACTATGGCCAGTTCACCTGCGAGGGATGCAAAAGTTTCTTCAAGCGGAGTGTCCGGAGGAACTTAACGTATACGTGCCGTGCCAACAGGAACTGTCCTATTGACCAGCACCATCGCAATCAGTGCCAATACTGTCGGCTAAAGAAGTGCTTAAAAGTGGGCATGCGGCGGGAAGGTGAATATATATTTTTCTTACTGCAGAACACCACTGTCACATTTACCAGACCGTCGCACAGAACGCAGCGCACAAGATTTTCTTTTTAATTTGACTGTCTGCTACATAGTGTTAAAAAGCAAGACAGATTTGTCACGAATGCACAACGACGAGATAAGCATGCTAAAAAAACATACAAAACATCTTATTTACTCGGTGTAATATCACGCAGTTTAGCCCATAAGCTAGATACCTCCGTTTCAAGACAACCAATTTTAAAAGAAGTCCTGGTGTGTGTGTTTTTATAGTAGTTATTTTGCATAGTTTAATTGTGTATATGCACGGTTTAATAGAGGCCTAGACACGAATGTGCATAGAAAGCGCAGTTTGTATTATTATATGAAGGAAGTTGTAGTGTGTGTGTATGTCTGTGTGTGTGTGTGTGTGTGTGTGTGTGTTTATAGGCCTGTCCTAGTTTTAAACATATGCACAAAGCGGTGTCAACTTGTGTTGAACGTCTTTTTACACGTATAACAAATGTATTTTTGTCCAATTTAGTCTACTTTGCGTTCAATTTGACAAATTTAATCTAAAATATTTTTATCTGAGAGACTATTTGTCCTCGGTCAATAGCTAAGCTAATTTTATGTCACGGACAATGCACTGATTTAATTAGAAATGTATATTAAATTTGCTTATATTTATAGTATGTATAGTTTTATGGTGTATTAAAAAGTCTAGACTATAGACGTGCTGCAGAGCAGGAAATGTTTTTGTGGAATATTATATGAGAGGTGGCCTCAAAAGCTATGTGTAAATCATCAAGGCTAACAGTCATATTAATATTGCATTAAATATCCGTTTGTCGTCGTATTTATGCGTTTATGTGTGTGTGTATTGAAGGTCACGTTTAGCATTCTGCAGGGACATAAATGCAAAATATTTGCAATATCTCACTATATGGAGACCTTAAATACATCCCAGCTTTTAAAATATAAAATTATTATTAGTAGGATTTTTATATAAACCAATGCTGCAGTAAATCCAGAACATATGTGTGTTGTGAATACTGATGATAAGGAAAGACAGTTGATGTTTCTCAGTTTCTCAGTTCTGGATGCACATTTCCTCTCTGTCTCTTTCTTTTCGTCAGCGGTTCAGCGAGGAAGGATGCCTCCAACCCAGCCGAACCCAGGCCAGTACGCGCTCACCAACGGGGACCCTCTAAATGGTCACTGTTACCTCTCCGGATACATCTCGCTACTGCTGCGTGCCGAGCCTTACCCCACGTCCCGGTACGGCAGCCAGTGCATGCAGCCCAATAATATCATGGGGATCGAGAACATCTGTGAATTGGCGGCTCGCCTTCTCTTCAGTGCCGTGGAATGGGCGCGGAACATCCCTTTCTTTCCCGACCTGCAGATCACCGACCAGGTGTCACTTCTCAGACTCACATGGAGCGAGTTGTTCGTGCTAAACGCGGCGCAGTGCTCCATGCCGCTACACGTGGCGCCGTTGCTCGCTGCCGCTGGCCTCCACGCGTCGCCCATGTCTGCCGACCGCGTCGTGGCCTTTATGGATCACATTCGCATCTTCCAAGAGCAGGTCGAGAAGCTGAAGGCCCTACATGTAGATTCGGCCGAATACAGCTGCATCAAAGCCATCGTGCTCTTCACATCAGGTGAGTGATGAGGCCTGTATACTCGAAGGGCAAAAAAGAAGGGTAGATAGTGTTTGTGCTGGACAAAACAAGGCCTAAGAAGCCATGAAGGTTTGCATGAAAGCGCATGAAGGCTGTCTTGAGGTTTTGGAAGCAGTTTTTATTTTGTACACAAATCTTAGTCGATGCATCCACATTCTACAACCTGCACTAGAAATTGGTTTGTGTAATTAGGTTTTTTTTTTTTTATTTAAATAATTTTAAATAGCAGGCATTATTAAAGGGAGATCTCTTCGTGGCTGAATTAGTATTCGGGTCATAATATACAACGCCACTTATGCGATTTTAGGGAATAATATTTTTTTTTTAAATCAATAATTTAGGTCACAGCTTTAAAAAATGACAGATATTTATTTTTATTAGTAAATTGCATATAAGCACAAATAATACATTTAGTCGCATCTGAAAGAAATCTTTCTTGTTTTTTAGGTAAATATTTACGTTGATATTGTTTAAAATTCACATTCTAAAACAACCCTATTTAAAAAAAGCCAAAAAAGGTAAAAATCAGACCCAACATGAACACGTGTGGACAAAAACAGCTGTGAATAAATTTTTAGTTTCCAAATTGACTATTACTGGATGCTAGCTGCAAAATGAAAGCGAAACAATCCACATGTATTTCTTTTCATCTTTCTGAAATTTTATTTAATTTAATAACATTTTAGTGATTTATATAGTTAAAAGTTATCTTTAATTTAATGGTTACTTTTAAAAAAATAAAAATCGGGCCGCATATAATTATTGTTACTTTATTTATTTTTTATTTTGTGGTATTATAACTATTATGATTATTTTTATTATTAATAATAATAATAACAATAGCAATATTTTTTTGCCAAAGTAAGGCTCGTGGTGTATTCGTGCCTTATAATTGTAGTTTCTAATACAATTGATACAACGAAAACATCTCGCTTGAAAAGCTCACGTTTGTTTTTCCTTTGCGCAAAACGTGTTTTGATTAGCAGCCACTGAGGGCAGACTGAGGAAATATTTCATTTCGTGCATTTACCCAAACTGTCGCTTAGTATATTGGACGTACAGTGGTTGATAAAATTGTAATTGGGTAACACTGTTATTACTCGTGTCATCGCGTTTTTTGTTCCAAAATGTTATTAATGACGCTAAGTTTTACAATTAAATAGGTCCTGGTTCTTAGGGCATTGTGTAGCTTGATATAACTTCCTATAGCAGTGTGTGTTTAGTTTCATTTGATCATATTCATATTTATTCAGTTCATTCTTTTTCTATTTGTTTCTTTGCTTGCTTGTTTTTTTACCCACGATTTAAATAGTCATATACTATATACAACACATACTATGAAGTCGAAGTTAAATTTTAGTCTTTCTCTTAATGACGTCAGCCGAAATGTTAGTTACTATTAGTTACCATTTTGGCACAGTCTTGCTCTTCATAGGGTCTAGTATATATAGATATATAATTATATTTTTTTTTGCTCGGATCGTGCAACAAACGTGCATAGTATAAAAAGCATAAACTCGGTCGAGTTGGTGTGTATCATTGTTTATTTTAGTATAAACTCGAACCTAAGAAAACAACCCTATTCAATATTTAATGTGTTTGTGAAGGGTAAACTAATGTCCCAATGACCTATCCTAATCCACAATTTAAGATAATGAAATGCACAGCTATTAAAAACTCATTGCGAATTGTCGTTTTTTCTCTAACAGAAAGTGTCGTATGTTCTTCAGTCGGTGTGTGTGTGTGTGTGTGTGTAGCCATTATAAGTTCAAACCATACATTTTAAACAAATGTGTTTTTAAACTTAAGTCTTTCGATTAATTGCACAATGTAAACACACAGTCATGATATTTGTACAGGCTTCCTGAGCCCGAGGTTTCATTAATCAGAGATTTAGACTGAACTTCCCAGTTCAAAAGTGTAAAAGGTCAGAGTAATGAACCGAAGTCCAGTGTAATTAGGATCAGTCCCAGCAATGCTGTATGTGACATGTCTTGGCTTTACAGTACAATACTTACATTTACAAATAAAGATCATGCAAAATCTAGTTTGTTCAGCCGCCATATTGTCACAGTACGTCCTGATTGGCCTTGCTGGATAGTGTGCATTATATCGATCGTTGTTTAACTAAATTTAGCAGGGCATGTAGCGTTTATTCGTGTATTTTTAACAAAACCGCAATATTAATTGACTAAGGCAGATACTTCTACCAAATAGGGATTTTTTTTGTTTGTTTTTTGATCTACTTAAAACATTGCAATAAATTTATCTCCAGCGATTTCGGGTTTACCTGCTCCCCCATCCCCAGCAGTGCACAAGTAACTAGAAGATCTACGACTCTATAGCAATTGGAAAGCAATTAGCTGGTGATTTTAGTCATTATAGGGACCTGTGTCTTTCAAAAAGTATGTGGTTTATGTATTTCCGTATTTTTTACATAGCATATCCGTATTCTTCCATGTTTTCCATTTGGCTGATAAAATCGAGCTCTATCACTTGACACCTTGATAAAGATGCACAAGTCTTTGTTTAGTTTGATTTAAGAGTATGGGATCTTCTCTACTGTGCAAGGAACTCTTGGGGAATAGCGCGGCCGTGTTGTTTATTTATATGACAGACACGCTCATGATACATGATCGGGCTTGGGTTGGGCTTTCTTTTGTCAATAACAGCGCCGATGGTAAATAATAACCCAATCTTTTTCCGCTTCTTCTTTTCCTCTCTCAGACGCTTGCGGCCTGTCTGATGCGGCTCACATTGAGAGTCTGCAGGAGAAATCTCAATGCGCTTTGGAGGAGTATGTGAGGAGCCAGTACCCGAACCAGCCGAGTCGCTTCGGCAAGCTGCTGCTGCGACTGCCCTCGCTGCGTACCGTATCCTCATCCGTAATCGAGCAGCTGTTCTTCGTCCGCTTGGTAGGTAAAACTCCAATTGAAACCCTCATCAGGGATATGTTGCTATCCGGGAGCAGCTTCAACTGGCCCTACATGTCTATTCAATGATCCCAGCGAGCGTGCGAAACAATAAATAAGCGAGTGACTAAAGGACCAAAACTCAACAACCCTCCTTTCAAGAAGACTATATCTATATCTATATATATATATTAGAGGACCTCGATTCTGATCACATTGGAAGACTGTCTTTTTTGTTGTTGGACCGAAATGGAATACGTAATGTACAAAGATAAAAGCCCTGGACTTAACTCTTATGTAAATCCATTGTCATCGTCAAGAACACTCTCCATTTTTGTAAAATACTAGTCTTTATTTTCCTTTTTTTTTTGTAAGAAAAAAAAAAAGAAAAAACAAAAAAAAAACAAAATACGTACAGATAAATTGAAGAACATCATATGCGCAGTTAAAATGAATCAAAACTTAGCGGGAAAATAACGTTCCCAAGCAATTATAAGAAATGTCCTGTGTCTGTGTATCTCTGTTTTGTATTTTTTCTGGTTCTAAACCAGTTTTTTTCTGTGATTCTCTACTAATAATTTTGATATAACATTTTGCTTCTTATACTGAGTGCGATATTTGTTGTTGAAGCTATGTTCTCCAAGAATTAAAATTGAAGTGACAATTTAAGGCATAAAAAAAAATAAAGAATTTTGTAGACAAACAAGAAACGGTCTAATCGCTATGACAATATCACTGATGGTCGAACTTTCCCCCAAATTGATGCTCTATGGACATGCAACTGCGGCAAACCTGACCTCATGGACAATTGAAGGAGAGGACGCCTTGGTCGTGTGTGTGAGTGCGTGTGTTGAGTCAATCATCAAGCAAAGAGGAAAGACATGGAAAATTGAAAGCACTTTTAATATATCATTTTTCAAAATACATTTTGTTTGTTTTTGTCTTGATATTTCCGTTGTTCCTTTTTTATTGGTTGTTGCTTCCATTTTGCTCAATTCATGATATGTTTGTGCAGAAGGGTCGCTTGATGAAGTTGTGTGATGGTGACTATACTATTAAAAAAAAGAAATAGGCAACCTTGGCTCACTTTGCGGATTTCATGTGGTTTATGTTATTTAGATATTACTAATGGAGTAATTAATATTAATGGAGTGTTTTCGGTTTGGTGCTGTTATCTGTTTCTTCTTCTTCTTCTTCTTCTTCTTCTTCTTTCTTCTCTTCTTCTTCTATTCTTATGCTTATTATTATTATTATTATTATTATATTGTAAAATTCCTCAAATTAGACTAAAGAATAGTATACACACATATGTGCCTAATTACACCACAGGACATGAAGCATTTTTTGTAATACTTTAGAATAATTGCCCCAGCTGCAACTATGTAATGAGGCTTTTGTTCATTTTTTATAAGATGAATGAGACTTTGGTACAAATTCAGATTATACTAGGGGTGCGTTTACTATTCTGTTCAGACTTTTGCTTGGTTTTTTTATGTTCCATATTAGCTCGAGACACCACAGCAGAATACTACTGACGTGACGTCGTTGCCGACCGGTTCAAAGATCTATGCCTGCTTCAGCACATTAATGTTTAATATTTTTCCCAGGAATGAAGGGTTGCTTAAAATCGAGAGCGATAGAGAGAGAGAGAGAGAGAGAGAGAGAGAGAGAGAGAGAGAGAGAGAGAGAGAGAGAGAGAGAGAGAGAGAGAGAGAGAGAGAGAGAGCGAGAGAAGAGAGAGAGAGAGAGAGAGAGAGAGAGAGAGAGAGAGAGAGAGAGAGAGAGAAAGAGCGAGAGAGAAAACCTTCGAGTGAAATAAAGACAACCAGGCCTGTCTGTCACGGCAGATGAGAAAGAAAAAAAATCTCCCTCAAAACCACATACTAATGTTATTTTGTTGTAGGGCTCCGGATGTTTCAGTTATGCGTGATCAATCTGGGAAATGTACACTGCTGCGTGTAAACCGGTCGATAGGAACACTAAATGTGATGTATTGTACAAAGACGGTGAGAAATTCGTGTTCAGACTCATATCAATGAGCAAGGCTATCGGAGAGAAACCTGCTTGCTTTTCACGACGGTCCCCTGCATATTTGCGCTCACATATGCACTCCAGCTAGCACGTTTTTGGCTTTAAAAATGATGCGTGTTTTTTCTTCTGCCGGTCTAAAGTCAGTGCTCGGCATTAATGGATTTGTCTGGTGTGGCTTTAGGAGGTGAACATTTTTAAAAAGCGTGGTTATGTGTTTGTTTCTCAGCTGCGTTCTATTAAACGATGGGGGGAAAAGGAATCGTTGTTTTTGCACACGCACTAATTATGAATCCAGATTGTTTCCGTGAGAACCTGCCAACCACCTTTGACCACTGCGGTTTTCATCCAGCTCTTCGATTGGCTTAAAGATTAAAGATTCCTCATAGACTATTTTTGGTGTCGAGTTGAAAGCAAGAGACGCAAAGTTTGGGTTTTATTTCGGTTTGCGAAGTTTGGCAGAAATGTGGGCAATCCTAGAAACCGGATTTCGTAGAATGTGCAAAAATTTTAGAGCTTTGTAAATTCTTGTCAGATGCGTTTTTATCCAATGGTGAATCATGGCATTGTTGTCGTAGGACAATTAAACATATAGACCTCTTTTTTTTTTTTTGAAACGAAGCTTGTGGCTTATTGCGTATTTCGCTTCAATGTGAACAGCTATAGCAAAGACACTGAATTAAATCTGTGCAAAGGCCACGTAGAGCACAGACGTTTTTTGATTGATTACCCCAAAGGACCCGAGACAATAGCTCTTTGACTGCTCTGGTCTTCAATGTTTCTCAAGTTGAGCGTTTTTTTGAATTGAAAATAGTCGCAGAAACACACGGGAGCTATTGTATGGACAAAAAAGGCATGTAAATTGACTATTTTAAAAATTATTTATTCTTATCATGCTACACACGCTGTCTGATTTAAGCATCGCAATACTGTTTAAATGATATGGTTACATGTTTAGAAATCCAATAGGGAATGCATGTAACATTGTTTTTACTGTTCAGGTGCACAGATGAACTTGCCTTTTAAAATAAAATCCTATTTTTAAGACTTTTGCGATCATTTATAGTTTATATGCTAATATATAAAACAACAGCATTAACCTATATTCGCTATATATGTAGCTATGTAACAACATTAGCCCAATCCCTACAGACAGTATATCACGAAGCCCCTTACATTAATATAAAATAAGATCCGTAAAACTGTTGCCTGTTTGAAGTGTTGTAAAAAATTTTGTCGGCTATCGATTTTGCCTTATAAGTTTGTTCACTGAAAGGACAGGACACACTGTTGATCCCATAGCAAACAAACAGTCTCCCTGTAGATAAAGGTGTTATTAATATCAGCTTAGTTGCGCTTGTCTGAAAGGATGTTTAAACTTTCGGGTTGTTGGATTGTAATTTACGGGCTATGATGTGTCAAGCTTCTAAAACCTAGAAAGGTATGCTAGGAACTGGTTCTAAAGGGTTTCATGTAAAATTACTGTTACATGCAACTTTTACTCATAGCGTTGGACTGTTTAATCCAAACAATTAAACAGTTAAATAAACACACTATCTATCTATCTATCTATCTATCTATCTATCTATCTATCTATCTATCTATCTATCTATCTATCTATCTATCCATCTATCTATCTTTCTATCTATCTTTCAGAGTACAGTCAACAAACGTAGTCCTGCCATGATCAGTTCCAAACATGATCAAACACACCTAAACTAGCTAATCAAGGTATACTTGAAGCTTATTGGCAGGTGTGTTAAAGCAAGTTGGAGCTAAAAACTGAAGGGCCTTCCAGCACAGAGTCTGGTGAACCCTGTTTTATATCATATCATATTATAGCATAGCATAGCATAGACACATCTTTTGTAGAATACATTATAGATCACATACAGTAGAACTGAGAAGACACTTCATTGCACTCAATCGTTCCTCAGCGGGTTATTCGTAATAGTTGAAGGTTTAAGGCTTCTTACAAGAGTGTATTTTGGAAACTGATCTGTTGTAAGAACTATATGGTTGGGTTCTAAATTTCGACAGTTCCTCCAAAAGGACAACAGAAGAAACATTACGGGTTCTAGATTTGACCTTCTCCCCCAGGAGTGTACTATTAATATTTCTGCCTAAATCCATGTCCAAAAAACTCTCCAGTAAGCTGTAAGTCATGGATCACATCCAACACAACAGGATATAAAATGTCCCCAGTTGTGAATGTAGCATAAGGGTGTGTGTGTGTGTGTGTGTGTGTGTGTGTGTGTGTGTGTGTGTGTGGGTCGGGCCTGCATGGTGTGAGGGAAGCAGGCGAGAAAGCACAGATCGCTGTGTAAGCGATCCCTTTGTGTTGATTTAGGAAGACGTTTGCTGTATATAACGTTCAAGGCTGATAATATCATTGCCTGGCCAGATAAATAAAGCAGTGTCCAAAGCATCGGGTCAGTTATCGATCCTTTCTGCCAACTGAGAGAAAAGGAATGAGACGACACGAATGAGAAGGAGGAGGTGGAGGAGGAAAAGACGAGAAGGAGGGGGGCTTCCCTTATTAGCATTCCATACCCATGGACCACCACTGACAACTAAAAGAGATATCTAACTTAACAACATGCATTTTCTTTTCTAGTGTTGGCCATCATTTCAGCGCAAACATGTAGGCAGTTTCTTAATGATACGTGTAACATATTAACAGATCAGCGGGGTATTGAGACAAATAACGACAATTTGTGTCAGATAATGTTAACAGCTATTGACGTCATAATTGTAAAAACAGTATCTAAAGTTAAAAACACGATTTATAGCTAATACCGTATAGACTTTCAGCCTCAAGTCAAAATAAGAAAAAATTAAAAGGAAAAATAATTTTAGATTTTTATTAAATCAACAAACAAACAAAAGTTAAACCAAACTGATTATTCATATTAAATAAGATAAGATATTTTTAAATAATAAATAATTACTATAAACACACACACACACACACACGCATTATTTAATATTTACATTAAACTTTACGGAATTATTAAATAAATGCAACAGTTTTGAGAAGTTTTTTCTTGGTACGCGTGACAATTTGTACTTTGGGAATATACAACTGAAATCTTGTCCAGCACTGACAGCTGTTTATTACTGACAGAGTTCTTTCCAAGTACCACCACCACCCTCAGACCCGTCTCTGTCTTGCTTTGTTGGTTTAAATTATGCACGTCTCTCCGGAATGCCAGTCACGAGTCCAAACTTTGCGTCCAACCTCCCACATGAAATGATCCCCCCTTAAAGGGGGCTCAATATGTCTCAATCTGCACTTCAGTTCAGTCAAACCATTTGGGTATATAAGGACAGGCTCCAGAAAAGCATTAATTAGAAAACGACGCCTCGGACGCCTTGAACAACACTTTTCCCAACGAGCACGACCAAAAAGTGGACAAAAAGGACACGAGAAGCTTTACACGGAATTCCTTTGGAGAAAGTAAGAAATTTGTTTTCATTTGTCCCCCTTAAACTTGAGCGTGTGTGACCAGGGACTTTTTGTGAGCGCGCCTGTAGTGAGTCTGCGCGCTCTCGTGTTTGGGTAGAATAGAGAGAGAGAGAGAGAGAGAGAGAGGGAGGGGAGGGAGAGGGAGAAAGGGGGGGGAGCCAGAGTAAAAAAAAAAACTATGAGAGCAGAGGATGTGTCTATGTACGACCAGAGCTGTCATTAACAACAAATTAATCAGCACGTAGCATTTAAAGTCAAGAGGGACAGGTTTCCGTGTTTGTCTCCGCGCTCATGGAGAAATAAATTATGTCCAGAAAAGGATTAAGGGTCGTTTTCCTTGTTATGCTCGGAAAGCAAACGTCAAAACAATGCGGAACTTTAAGAAAATTCAGTTTTCTTTTAGTTTCTACGATTGAAAACTTCTGTGACTCGGCATGAGTTAAATATAGACGATGATGTTGTTTATCTTAATCGGAATTGTTTCTCTCAACTTTTTTTCCTCTGCAATTGTATTCCTAGAGTGTGAGAAATACCTGTTGCTAAGCGCCACACAAATAATAGGCTGCTTGGACGCGCTCATCTCTATCACTTTATTCCCTGATAAACTCAGTTACGTCAGACGATCGTGAAATCTTCGAAACAAAGCGCGTGTAATTACTGTGTTAATTCACCCAAGCAAATATGTTTCCATAGGCCATTATGAGCAAACACACTCCGCCCATCCCACACGGGCAGAAACTAATCTTGCTCTTACATACCTGCTAACGCCCCGGATTTTCGGCTATATTTACTGGCCATTTTTATAATACACACCAGATGGTTTGTGCCTATGCAACCGCAGCCAGCAAGTTTCCTAATTTACTCAGCAGCACTTTGTTGCAATTACACTTCATGCTGGGACAAAATGTAACAGTGACCTATTTTTCCATACATTACATTAAAACTGGTCAGTCTAGTCAACAGTCTAGCATCGTGATGCTTTAACTTATACACACCATATGCATTTGGTTAAGTTAAGAAAACACCAAATAAATAACCAACTAAATAAATGAATAAACAGAATTCAACTGAAGACTACAGAACACAGACTACAGTACAACTACAGAATATATAAACGCAGATTATATTTTATGTCGTGTTTTGTTTTTCTTTTTGTTTTAGGTATTATACATTGGTGTCGGTATTCCCCATCCAATAAGACACAGATGTGACCGTTTGCTTGGCAGGCTTAGTGAATTATGTTGTTGTTAATATCGCTCTAATTTAGTTTTTATTTGACTAATTTCTCAGCACGGCTTCTATTTTCTTTGATAATAAATGACCGAAGCGTTTTTGTCGAGGGAGATTTTTCATCCCCGCCATATTGAGCGGCTCTTGACAGAGGTATTATGTCCCTTGCTCTGGTGCTGGTCTCTGATCCCGCGCCTTTCGGCCCTTTATCCCGCCTGTCTTCCCTATAGTCGTCGCAATTTGTGCGTTTGATAAATACGTACATGCACACGCGCGCCTCCGCGTTCCTCTACTGAACACGTGCACGGCGACCACACGTAAACTGCACCCGTACTGAGATCCAGGGGTGGTTCACTCAAGCCCGGTCGTCCTTTTGGGTACCCTGTCATTAATGTAGAAGATTATACTACAGTGTGGTGATATTTATACATTTTAGGACTACACATTATTCATTTCTATGCTTTAAGTTAATGATTTTAAAGTGAATGCATATCATGTTTAGACAATGCAACTAAAACAAGCTGTAGTAAATAAAAGAAACTCTTTCACACACTGCTTTTTGCTTTGCATGGGAATTATTTTAAAAGTAAAAACGGCCTTTTGCCTCAGCGCTCAAATCTGCCATGTGTGTAACCGCAAAACCAGCTTGCTGGAGGATATGCATGTGTGCTCCAAACGATGGGGGTCGGTAGGAGCTAAAGTGTGTGTGTGTGTGTGTGTGTGTGAGAGAGAGAGAGAGAGAGAGAGAGAGAGAGAGAGAGAGGGAGAGAGAGAGAGAGAATGAAGGCTGGGGGTTTAAGGGAGGGGTTTGGGGGAATGGCCTTTTCTTTCAGAATGACCTGGCCCCTCTCTTCAAAGGCAAGGCAGAAACTAACGGTCTTAATCTGAGCGAGAAAATTGTCTTCCTTCTATTAAAGATGGGGACATGTGTGTTCATTCTGTCCCGCACGTCCATCTTCTGTTTTGCTCGTCATTAAAATGCAGGAGGCTCCAACACGGTCACCACACGCACCTAATATTTCATCTGTACTACAAATATCTTTGGGTGGTATTGTGGTTGAGGCTCGTTTACACACACACACATGCACACCTATGTGTCCATGTCTCGAGAATAACTGGACAGGGTGGACGGAGAAAACGCTTGCTTTTGTGACAAAGCCGGAAATTCAGCTCACTCGCGGCCCGTCTACTCTCTCTCCTCACCACTGTGTGTTAGAGCAAAAGACCCAGCTGTAGTCTTTATCACATCCACGCCTCATCCCATTTTTAACTCTACTGTATACAATCCAGAACAAGTACACCCACTATAAGCGATTTGCACTAGATGCATCCATGCATGGTCTTTATACACAAGATTACAGCCCTCTGATGGAGAGTAAATAATTAAATACCGCTTTTACTCAACGCACACACACCTTAGTATATCCACCATTTGGATAAATAGACGGCACTAACATGGTATTGAACATATTGGAAATAAGGCTTGTGGTGTTGTTAGGTCGTCTCTGAAAATGCTGAAAAGCTGAAATGTGGCATGTGACCTGTCAGAGAGATCATTGGCCGGAGCCTGGTCCATTCTGCACATAGAGCTCTCAGTAAAGATATATATATATATATATATATATATGCATAAATATATATAGGACAAAACACCACACAAAGCCACGGAGGAGCATGTCAGTCTTTATACACTAGCATAGTGTCACTTTTATTTTATTTTTGGTGATGAAAATAATGGTTAAACTAATCACATATTTAATATTTCCTCAAATATTTTAAATGAGATATTCCGGATAACCCAGTATAGCCCATTATTGCGAATGATTTTCATTTTTATAATAAGGCAAATAATAACATTTCTATATTTCATCGATTTTTTCGAAATTACAAGAACTCTTTTATGTATTATGGATTTTTTATGTAGGTCATTGTTTCCAGACCTGCTTTAGACTTTAGATACCGCCATTAAATAATTAAAAGAAGAAAAAGCGATCAAATAAAATAACAAACAACCAAATGTTGCCTATTGTAAAGAAAAACACGTAAAGATGTGTGCAATCAAGCAAATCAGTTTTGTTTTCATTTTATTTTAACAGAAGTGTTGGACGTTCAGTTAAAACTTATCGTACAGCAATTTCCTTCTTTAGTCCTTCTGTAATAAGTTGATTTAACTGAGCGAAACCATTTTTATAATATCTACTGATTTATTTTATCAATACAATCATCTAATCACTTCCACCACTCCAGCAGCATGACTGTTATTTTAAATAACAAGATAATGCGACACATCATGTGCTGGACGGGATTATTATTGTTAGTATTATTAGTATTATTATTAGTAGTATTATTATTTAAAAACCTACACATTCTGTGATGGACTATACTATGGAAACAATTGAATAAACGACGTAATTATTTATTTGTAAAAGTATTTATTTGTTTATTTGCTTTTATTATTAACAACAGCAGCCACAAACAACATGTAATAATAATAATAATAATAATAATAAACAAATAATAATAATAATAATAATAATAAAAATAATAATAATAATAATAATGATAATGATACTCATAATAACAATAACTTTTAGACACTAGGCTAATGTATGGCAGTTACTCTTGACTGGTTAGAGTCGCACGTGCCCATCACAATATTTTTACAGGTATAAACACGATGTTAAATGTAATTGTTAAATATTTGGGCTGTACTGTGCATTTATTTAAAATCTGTTTCTTTTGCCTATTTTTTTCTGTTCTTTCTTATTTTTTATTCTTATTTTTATTAAGGCTTTATGTGTGTTTTAATTATTATTTTTTAAGTAACTAAAGCACGACCGCGGCCGACACACGGTATTTATACGCTTTATTGCTCAGTAAAAGTACAGTAATGTTTTGGGAGATTTCTGGGAGTTTGCGATAGCAGCGGGAGCGCTCGCGGGCTCCGGTTGAGTTATGGGGGCTGCGCGAGCTGTTTGTTTCCGCCTTTGTTTGCTAGATGGCGCTCTGTGTTCTGGGACCCTCATACAGAGGAATAAACAGCTCGTGCTTCATGTACTTTCTCATCGCTTGTCTGTCTGTTTTTTATCATGCGCTCCTTTTAAAATGGCTTAAATAAATTTTGGATTAAAAAGCCTCAGCAATGTTTAAACTATAAATATGTGTGTATAATAATTCATTCAATTCAAATATATATAACAATCCATTACAGTGTTATCTTTAAGTATAAATGAATGCTTTATTACCAGTAAAATATATAACACTGTTATGAGTATGTGAGTGTGTGATTTAAGAATGATGGATTTTTATATTTAAGTTAACGAATCAAGTTGATGATTTTTGTGCACTTTTTTAGAGTCATTTTTCCACTTAATATGATCAGAAACTAAAGGAACAGCGTTTTACAGTGTTTAAACCCACTTTAAACCCGATTTTAAACACTGAGCCGTAGTAACTTACCACATTGCTGAAATGTTGCATTAAAAAAAACTTTTCCATGTAAATGTTTATGCAGCTTGATTAAAAATGGTTTTTCCTCTGGACGAATAGTAAGCGCACATTATTTACACCTTTATTTATTATTTCTCTTTAAATCAGTATCGAATAGTTTAACGGGGCCAGAGCGGATTGCTGCAATAATGTGGGCTTTGTTGGATAGTATATCTATATCATTAGCTTTTATAAAGCATTGCGGAAATAAGGAGGGATATTCAAACGCTGGAAAATGCATTGTGTGCTTTGAGCGCAGTGAAGATATATTGCTGCACTTACACTTTCTCTAAATAGAGACCCGGCCACGTTCTGACGTTGATAAATGTGCTAAGACGTGGTGAACATTTAAAGATGTCTTTTAAATGTTCAAGCAGACAGCGGAGAGACCCATCAGCTGCTCCACTCCAATCACAGCTTCACAGCCCGTCCAGAAAACAAGCAGCAAAGAGAGGCTCAGCTTTACTTTCAGCTGAATTTAGTTTAGCTCTAATTTATCCACGTGTACAATACAAAAATACACACAATACAATACATATAAATAATTAAGCCGCACGATTATTTATTATACTATTTAAATTGCCTTTTTAAATTATTATTATTAGCAGTAGTAGTATTATAATTATTATTCATAATAATAATGATCAAATGTTAGTAATCTTTTTAGTTATTTTAGCCATTTTGTTATTTTAAACTCATTATAACTCATTCCGTTAGGTGTTAAATTGTTGTTTATTTTTTACTGAAATAAATAAAAACAGTGCCGTTCATTTGATTTAAATATAACTTTATTCACACGGGCGCACAGCTGTATTACTAAATTAAATAAAAGAATTATTTTAACTTAAATAAAAACAAGTGAAAAGTGTTGCTTCAGAAAGCATTGGCGTTTCCCCCTGTTTTGTCCTCGTCTACCCTAAAATGGAATGTGTGTGTGCGCGCGCGCGTGTGTGTGCGTGCGTGCGCGTGTGTGTGTTTCTTACTCCAGGTGATCCTTTAAAGTATTTCTCCACCTGGTCCAGTGCATCCCAACATAACCATTTTATTTTTACAGCAAAAAAAAAATAATAATAAAATTAAAAAAATTTCCGGATTTACTGTCGATTAAAACAGCGACATGCTTTAACTATATAAACAAACACTCGATTATATAGTGGCCATTTTCTAAAAACTATATATATTTATATAGGCACGTACATATAATAGTATTTTGTTTCTAATAAAAATCAGTTTTATTTCAGCACTTTTTATTTCTTTAATCAAGTGTTAATAGAAACTACAGAAGTAATGATCCCGATATTAATGAATTTGTAAATTAGATTTTATTTTGAACCATTGAACTGCGTCCTTTTGTTTAATTAGCTTAATTGAACTTTCGGCCTTACAAAATACAAATAGGACATTTACTACTGCAGGGCTTAAGAAATGTCCTCTAGCGTGGAAATGAGAGAGACCTGGGACTATAGCGCGAGGCTGAATCATTGCTTTTTACACGCAGGCCTGGGAAGTTGCTTGCTGTCAGAATAGTTAGCAATGTTCTTAAATGGACGCTGGCTGCACAAACTCATCTCTTGGGGTTTTAATTAACAAGCTGTCTTAAAGCTGTAGAGAACCATCAAACAGTTCTCCCTCACCACCAAATCCTCCTTTTCTCCTCCGCAGCCCTACAGCCCTTAAAGCGCTGTTATGGCTCCCAAGGCAACTTTGCGCTCACAGTTACTCCAGATTAAATGTAAACGTAATCCATCTGTGTGTGTGTGTGTGTGTGTGTGTAAAAAAGAAAAAGAAAGAGAGACAGACAGAGAGAGAGAGAGGGAGAGAGGCAATCACTGTTTTGTAATTTACACAAAACCATTCCTTTCTTATTCACTTTAGTCCTGCCTCAGCCCGTCATTTACTCTCTCACCTCCTTTCTCACTCTCACTCTCAGTCTCACTCTCACTTTTTCTCTCACTCATTTACTTTTCCTTTTTTGCGCTTGGTCCTGTGTTGTTCTCACTCAAATGTAACGTAATCGCCAGGCGCGCGGGGGGTGGGGGTGGGGTTGTTGGAGGGGGCGAGCTTAGGGTCATACCTACATCTACACATCCATACACACATAAAAACACGCACACACGTACACACGCACGCGCACACACACAACGCTGTCCATGGTCCTGTGCTCAGTGTGCTCAGGTGCCCGGATGCTCTTGTCAAATTAGACAGGACAAGTTTTCAAATCGCCAGTATCTGGAGACTGCCAACAGTTTACAACCTTTAACAAGGTATCCTGACAGTGCGCTGCTCCGGGCACACACACACACACACACACACACACACACACACCTGTCACGCTGTGTAAGCGCCCACGCGACTAAGAGGCGGAAAAGACAGTGTTAGATAGCTGTCCAGGTGATGTGGACTGATTGCAGCATTAGTGCTCTTGAACAGACCGCACTAATTCTAAGGATTTTTAAAAATAACTTTAACTTTTATTAAATGTATTTGCTTTTTTCTCCGTAAGAAAAAAATTAACACGTTTACAAATAATAGTTTGATTACAAAGAATTTGGAGGAGCAAAGTAAAAAGTTATAGTACTGTTACTGTTTCCCGCTCTTATATTTCTAATTTCTACAGTATTTCCCTATAATTTACAACAATGACATAGATCATAAAATAATTAATAATGCTGTTAAAGGCATAAAAATGTCTCCTTAAATTAATTAATTCAGGAAAAATAAAATGGCAAAACAATTTACGCCACCGTTACAAAAACTGCCAACTTCAATGTCTACGATGTAGTATAATTAGAATAAAAAAATCCTTATTTAAAAAAAACGTCAATTGTTTTAGTATTAAAACGTTTATTATTACTTCATTTGATTAAACTACTTTTATTTATTTAGTTCATTACTTATTGAAATGTTTAAAATTGCAGTAAAGTACAGATCTTTTTTTGTTTCTTTTGTTTTATTTTTCTTTTTAGTTTTGCATTTAGTTTTACATTATTTTGCCTGATAATAAACACCTAATAAAAATAAAAGCGTATCTCTAATATTAATTATTATTTATACATATGAGATACGCTGGCCATTAATTATTAGCGCGGCATATATTTAAATGTAAGGGCTTTTTTTTAACTTTTATTTTCTTTTCATTTCGTTTAAAATAGTTTTTAAAACTGAGGCTTACAAAATATGTAATACTATAACAAATAGTTTGCTAATAAAATTAAATTCTTAAAGCATAATTAGTAAAAAAAAAAAATTAAATGTGTGTGTTATGTACTACACAATCCATTTTTTGGAGCGTCATAAATTAGAGTTTAATACCCAAATAAATATTTTATTTCGATTATTTTCAGTTTGTAGAATGTTACTGCTGGTTCAAAAACTACAAAGTCTATTATTTTAGTGGATATGGTTTTCAGCAGGTTTCTAGCTTTTTAGAGCAACGAGATTTTCCGTGAATAAAATCTTTGTAACTCATTTTCTCCGGTTCTATTTTCTAAAATATAAAATAAGAAAGTTGTGCTAAATATTTATCGGTGACACCTGAGACTGTGCGATGTTATGTCGTGTGCGCAGTTGCTTCATTCGCAGGATTCACTGAATGACAGATTCGGTTAGAGGAAATCACTGATTCCCCGCAACGCCTTCACGCAGGTGGGTAGCGACTTTCACGCGCTTTCTGCTGTTGCTTTTCGTCTCAGCGCTGACTCAGGAGAAGAAAAAAAAGAGAAGAAGAAGGAGAAGAAGAAAAAGAAAAGGGAGGAGGAAACAGACATACATGCATGATTAGCAGTGAATAAAAAACGGATATCCGCTTCACAGCGTGTTTTAAGCTGTTTTCCAAAACTATGATGTTATGATCCATCATCATCATCAACATCATCACTATTAACATTCTCTTCTTCCTCAGTTATGTTCGCTGGTCATTTCATGGCAGTTTGTCTGGCCTGCACCTCCGCGGCCCCGCTAATATGGGTGGCAACGACTTAATTTGGAGCTTCGTCTTTGGGGGCGTCTTTTAATGAGGATGCGCGGGCGAGACAATAATGCGCCTGCTGCTCAGGTGGGAGCTGCACCAATGTGGTTAGGCTCCGATGAGCCCGTTAGTCTTGATGAGACTCATCTATAATGTGTGAGTGAGAAGCAGGTTAATCCCCCTTCCTCACAGTCAATAAATTGTCACGCACACACGGAGAAAGAGAGAGAGAGAGAGAAGGAGAGAGAGAGAGAGAGAGAGAGAGAGAGAGAAGGAGAGAGAGAGAGGTCGACTAGACTAAGACTTATTATGGCCTATCACGTCATCTGTTATTCTAGCGCAGCATCACAGGACGAATAGAGAAAGCAGGTCCTGTAAAGGTTTTAGAGCGCCCTAATCTGGTTTCATTTGAAAGGGCCTCTTGTTGTTTGCAAAGGATCAGGTTTTTATCGTGTCCTCAGTCTGGGTCGCCCGCTTGGCACCCAACGTGGCAATTCCATCCTTACTGTAAAATGACAGCTTGTAATGCTCCGGTTCCTCCTTTTTGAGCTGAGACTCTTTGTACTCGACCTTAAAGGTATATATATAACGGACAAAAGCGCAAATGGGCCTTTACAGGCTTCAGGAAAATAAAGAGAAGGACAGGCCTGTGGTCGGTTTAGTCTATCTAATAACTAATATAATCTATCTAATAACTAATATAACCTATCTGATAACTAAAATAACCTAATCTAATAACTACTATAATCTATCTAATAACTAATATAACCTATCTGATAACTAATATAATCTATCTAATAACTAATATAACCTATCTGATAACTAATATAACCTAATCTAATAACTACTATAATCTATCTAATAACTAATATAACCTATCTAATAACTATATAACCTATCTAATAACTAGGGCACTATACTGTAAAAATAGTGCATTGAAATGTAACAACAACAACAATAATAATATAATAATACTATTACTACTACTATACTAATAATAATAATAATAATAATAATACAATACTGCTACTACTACTACTACTACTACTAATAATAATAAGAATACTACTGCTACTACTACTACTACTAATAATAATAATAATAATAATAATACTGCTACTACTACTACTACTAATAATAATAATAATAGTAACGGCAGCACTTAGGCTTGAGATTAATTTTACTTTAAACTATCTACTAACTACAACTTCAGTAAACTCGGGTTTATTAGTCGTTAATAAGGTAGTTGTTAACTTATGGGGAAGTTTAGTAAATCTA